>CAJPEX010000424.1:0-60263 GCA_905338405.1 Notodromas monacha
TACATTTTGGCCCGGTTCAATAGGCTTCACCGGGCCATTTGATATCAAGAAGAGCTCATCATCACGACCAGGGTATTCCCATGTCATCCACAGAGCCACACCATTGCAGAGTCCATCGCTGAAAATTGAAAGATTTCAGTATTTAATTTCACATTTTATAAAGAAGATAAAATGCCGAAGGAGAAGAACAAAAATTTAGCTGCAAGAATATTCGAAGAAAATTATTTGCCAAAAAAAAAAACCCTTCTATTGGTATGAATTTAATGTCCAAGAAAATATGCGACACGTAATAATTTAAAACAAGAGAAGGACAATAAATTATTTTTGATATTCGTAAATAAAGGAATTGCAGTAAAATTTGATGTCCCACTCCCGACATCCCCATAGAAATACCTTTCAAAGGAAACCACGCCAGAGTGGACCTTTTCAAGTTCAGCTTCTACATTTTCCGCAAGATTGAAGCTTGCTACTTTTACCGCACCGGATAATGCCTTCCCAGGATATTCCCACAAAGGATGCGGCTCAACCACAGGATCGCTTTTCCTAATAGCACCCTAAAATTTAAGATAAATCACATACAGGGTTGACCCAGAAAATTTTGAACAGATTTTTAAAACAATTTTTTCTGTAGCTACGAAAGACGGAAAATTGAATTTGCTGCTGCGTTAAATTCTGTTTTACTTCTACTGTATCTGCGTAAATGTATTCCATTTTCAATGTTTGCGAAAAGATGAAAAATAGGGATATATTTCACTCAACGCAGAATTCGTGAAAACTACATCGAATTCATTCAGATTTGAGACATTGCATATGAGACGTAACTATTGTATCCCTGCTGTTTTCCAGCAGTAATTTTCATAATGTTCATAATATGAAGAAAACAATATATTCAAAAGTAATTCCAGTAAATTGAACTTCCAACGGCACTTAAGTTTAGTTTCTTGAACATTTTTGTTCGGAAGATATCACTTGCAAATTGATCCACGCCACCTAGCGTGTCACTTACGTCAATCACGCCATCGAAATGCTGTATGTTGAAGCCCAAAACGTCCATCACAGGAGCCCGTATTTTCCATAAATCCTTGAATTCTACCGCAGCTGCGTAAAGGTTTGCTTTCAAAGGTCGGAAATACGTGCTTTCATTTATGATTCCGGACTTCTTCAACTCGCTGAAGTCGTACCATACTCTGAGGTTGTGCCAATTGAGGGAGGAATTTCGGTAAAAGGGATCTCCGATTACAGCATCAATCTGCAGAGAATAAAACGGCATTATACATATTTTTTGCAACAAAACAAGTTGAAATTTGATGGAACATCAAAAGATTGTGGGAGCAAATCAAGTCTCAAGTCTGGAGGATCAAGAATTTGAAACTTGGTGAATTTCAACAATAATGCAGTCAAAAGTCTGACGGAATCACAAAATTCAACTAGACAGTTTTTGAGTTAATGAAACCAGCATTTTCAAATGAAGAATTACAGGAAGGTAAAATTGGATGCAGATGTACATTTGCTTCATTAGTCGACTGACTTACTTTGATAAAGCATAAAATTACACTTTTATTGCTCCTCTCTTCCCTGGGTCCCCAGAATAATTGGTTTCCAGATATTCAATTTTTCTGGAGGATCAAAGATGAAAGACTTCGAGTTAGTGAGGTTTATATTATACTTTTTTTGTACGGGGACAAAACAAAATTGACACAGGGAGGTTTGAGTTAGCAACTATATATACTTTCAAAAAGTTGATGACTGACTATGTTTTTGATCAACCCCTGAATAAATGAATTGAAAATCATTTTCCACAACAAAAACATAGAAAGCAGGCTCACCTTGATTTCCCCAGCAGTTTTACAGGCATTTTTGTCCACTTCCACCACCTGTATTTTTCCCTCATCATAACCGTTGGTCTTGACGAGCTCCTCGATGAGATTTCGCATTCTATCATCATTCGTAAATGCCACCACGCCTTCAGCCCCCATAATGACAGCGGCCAGACTCAAAATCGGATTCTCCCCACAAATTCCAATGTGCCTATGACCCGCGTCCAGAACATTCCTGAGTACTGATGTCCACACTCCGATTTGTTTGGGATCGTTCAGCTCCCCGATGCGACGGCGAGGGATCCCTGTGTGTGCCCCACAGGTGCACACGGGTGACGGGATTTCTGAAATGGGTTCTGATCCATAAGCGCCGAACCACATGGAATATTCGTCGTGATGGGCGACCAGGTGGAATTCCTCGTCCGTTTTTGACATCTTTCGGGGAAAAAAACGCAATTTTAAAACATATTCATACGCATTGTCGAAATGATGAGGTTCAATGTGAATTACGGTCCACAAATTCATACTACAGTACTTGAATTAAACTACTGTGCAGTTCTCGACTATAAGTGTAAAAATGAACGATATTCAGAAGAACATACAAATTAAAAATTTTTAAACGTGGAATGGGATGGGACGAACCATTCAAAAGATATTTCAGCTTTTTAAATTGGCTTTCCTTCCATAAATCGACACAAATCATTCATTCGAATTTTGACCCATATCTAAGATTTTCATTGAGCATGGGTTAGATTTGTGAAGGTGATTAAAAGGTGTGACATGGACTAATTTTCCAGCAAACAATGCAGTATTTATTTTTATTTTTAAATATGTTAGGACATTAAGCATGCTTCTAAACGCTGAAATTTACTATCCATCACACGATCATTCCCAGGAGATGACGTTGGACCAGATACAATATTTCACTGAAATACAATAGGCACTACAATTGGACCTGGCTAAGGCAAACCTCGCCAAGTCAGAACATATCCCATGAATTCCTAAAATATCCCCTAAAATCAATGCAATTGAAACCTTCCAGAAACAAAACTATTTGGATGTTACTTCTCTTGGTTGAACTCTCAAGGGCTCGTTTTCATTTTGAGCTAAATCATAGAAAACCTGTTGCAGAAAACCAAGAAAAGAAATGAAAATAATTTTCTTGATGCCTTATAACATGCAACTTTCTGCATGCTATAAATCTATGAATAAAAAAATTTGATACTTCTGGCAGAAAAATCCTAAAATAATTTACACAATTGTACGAAATTCCCCGACTAAAACCCATCCCAAGTTCAAATTTTTTTTTCGAGTTCCTTCGGAAAACTGAAGCTTTACAAGGTGACATATTTTTTCCAAATTTTTAGACTTGTTTTCCCACTTTGGGACCTAATGGAAAGATCCTCCATGCACCATTTGACGGACGTAGGTTACTAGAGAGGTCCGGAGTAGTTCTTGGGATGGATCACATGACAGAATTATTTCCCCTTCTTGATCCATCTTCAGATCCCACCACATGAAAACGCCATCTACCCGCAAACGACGGGATCCATCCTTCGACATGCCAAGAGGGAAAGGTCCAAGAATATTTCTGAAGAAAAATATTCGAACCAAGATTTATTTCACAATGCTCAACAAAAACGATGGCAATTTACAAAAATTACATAATGTAGCAGGTTTTTTTTTAAATACGCACGCAAGAAAATACACTTACGCAAGTTTTACAGATAATTTATCTATTGAAGGACGGACAAAAAATTCGGGACTTCTCTTCGAAATCAGGGATTGAATTGTTCAAATCTAATTTCTTCCAGGCTTCATCAGGAAATTATCAAGAAAAAGAAAGCATTTTTCCAGCATAATACTGTGAACGAAAAATATCTCACAATGCATGGAAGCAACAAAGTTTCTCAGCAGAAAATGACCTTTGCCAATTTTCTCATGAAAAAAATCTGAGATTTTGTTTCGAAAAATTGTCTTTCGATTTTCTTGAAAAATTAGGATACAAATCAGGTGAACATTTCTGATAGTTGTACTGTACCGGAAGTGTACTGTAGTAAAAAAGACACATAAATTTTAATTTCTTGACATGCTTCTGAAAAATGTTTCATGAGATTGTAGTTGCATCGTATCGCGGACGTTTTTGTCAGGGCCACAGAAAGTGCTTCATTTTCATAATTAATAATTTGATAAAAAATAACACGAGGGTTCTAACAAAATTTCTCGGAGTAGCAATGAAAATGGCTTACAGTTGATCAGAAAAAAAATTTTCTCTAGGGAAAACGTATTCATTCCGGCGGTGAATCCGCCGACAACTACTTTTACCACCTTAACGGAACGTTCTAGACCTCCGTTGGGAATCTTTCTTACGGTTCACCTAAAGTTTTTAAGACTCCCCTTTCGACCCGATGTTGTTTTTTAGGGCGCCTCATCTTTTGAGTGGAGAGCAAAACTCTGCCAGGGTGAATTATGAAAACAAAATTCAAAAAAATTGTGAAACAGGGCTGATGTTTTTTTGTGTGCCAAAGAATATGTTTTCCCAAACGAATAAATTTTTTCAGCTCAATTGTAAGCCAATGTCATTGCTACTCCGAGAACTTTTGTTAGAACCCTCATACAGTATTTATAAATTCAATGAGAATTGTACTAATAAAGTACAGTAATACAGGTGGATTCTCTCTACAACAATCTCGGTCAACAACGATTTTCACAGTATAAGAAAATTCTTTTCAATTTCACAGTTATCTCCCCATGTTATAAAGGTTTTCTATACAACAAAATTCTCTCTCCAACGAACTTTAATCAGGTCCCTTGAGGTTCGTTTTAGGCAAGAGTTCACCTGCACCAATAATTTTACATAAACTTATATTTGCGCAGAAGCCTATTCAACTTACTTTCTCTTCATCTTGAAATCCCCGTCGGCGCCAAATTTGAAATCAAAAACAGGAAGAGGATCCGTCAGAGGCGTGTAGGAGGTTTTGGGCAACTCAGCCAAGTGCATATCATGTACCCCATTCGTTCCGGGGCACTTGAGTTGGTCGGCAGTGGGCATCAAAATTTGCTGTTTTCCATCCGCTGTTGGCAACTGCACCGGAAGGAATGTGTTCCAGGATCGAATCAGGGAAGAGTCAATAGGTACGGCGTAAATTGTTCCCCGGTCAGGCACCACGATACAGTCAGTCTGGAAAATGAGGCAGNATATTTGCGCAGAAGCCTATTCAACTTACTTTCTCTTCATCTTGAAATCCCCGTCGGCGCCAAATTTGAAATCAAAAACAGGAAGAGGATCCGTCAGAGGCGTGTAGGAGGTTTTGGGCAACTCAGCCAAGTGCATATCATGTACCCCATTCGTTCCGGGGCACTTGAGTTGGTCGGCAGTGGGCATCAAAATTTGCTGTTTTCCATCCGCTGTTGGCAACTGCACCGGAAGGAATGTGTTCCAGGATCGAATCAGGGAAGAGTCAATAGGTACGGCGTAAATTGTTCCCCGGTCAGGCACCACGATACAGTCAGTCTGGAAAATGAGGCAGAATGAAATTAGACATTTGCAATCGAATTGCTATCCCAGAAATTTCCCGAGTGATGAACATCTTTCAACTACTTTCACATGAATCGAAAACGGTCTCCGATCTAAATGAGGGCTCAGTCAAACCTACATAGTAAAATACGTCTTAACACACCACGTGGTCATTTTATGACATATCACTACGAAATATGTTTTTTATGACAATGTTACCCAGGGCTTATACGTCTGGTAATTAATAATCTGACTGTGTCTATATGCTGGAAAATCTACATGATGGACCAATTTTCCATCTACAGTATTTCTATGGGAGAATTTCTTATTACTCCACAGGTTTGGCAAAAAATTTGGAAAAGGCCTCCAAAAATTCAATAAAATGTTTTTTGCCACTTTGGAACACTGCTGGAAAATCTGCATGTTAGATCACATTTTTCACTTCACAGTACATCGGAATTTTTAAATCACTTGTCAGACTTAGAAAAAAATTTGGAAACGTCCTCCAAAAATGTTCTTTTGCAACTCAGAATAAATGCAGAAGAAACAGAATCTGCCTTTTTGGCATGAAATTCAGTTTTAAAAAAGGCACAAATATTACAGTAATAAATTGTACAGAGTTGCTGGAAAATCCTTCAAGAGAAGCACAAAATTAGCCTACCCTGAAAAATGAATTATACACACACAGGTGAACCATCCCTGCAATGATTTTCTATTTATAACGAATATTTTCTTGGCCCCGTGAGGTTTTTTCCCTATGCTATAAAAGTTCTCCACAGTACCACGAAATTCTTTCTACAGCGAAATTTTTTTTTATAGGGAACTTAAAGCACCATGTCTATCAGGTGTACATCTTCTACATAAAATTTAACAAAAGTAACGTTATCGAGTTAAGCAAGTTCTATTCATACTCATCTTTTAACCTGAAGAATAAAAAGAAGGGATGAAATTCTTTTCTTCTGATGATTGTTTAAAATGAAGCCATGCTGTATTCTTCAACTCGAAAACTCCAGGTCCATTTCCCATTTGTTTTTGCAGTCTCTTCAAATTCAACATCATGAGGTTCAACTGTAGTTTTGAAGAAGTAGGGGAAAAATGTAAAAGTTTCACACCTCGAGGAGGTGCTCGTGCGCGTGCTTGAAGATCGAGATGGCACCTTCTCCGATCAATTCGGTATCAAAGATTTCAGTGACCAGAATGTTCGCTTTTCTCGGAAGGTCCTTCCCTTCACCAACTTCCAACTCTGTCGATCGTTTCGCCACCAACTTCACTCTGTCGTGAAGCCCATTAACTCTGAGCACCTCTTGGCAAACCTTGGCCATTGGGTTGAACACCTGGAACGAAAAAAAAAATTTTCTTTTCCTGAACTTTTTCTGATATCGCCTTTAAAAAATGTATTTTTACAAACATCCAAAATTTGACGCATTTTTGTAGGTATGCTTTACGGTGTCCCGAGCTCGACAAGAAGCTAACAATCACAGGTTGGTAAAAACTGAATCACTGAATTTTTTTTTCTGCATGTACTGTAATATCTATTCTTCGCAAAATACTCAGCACCATGTCATTGGATAATTTGAACCGGATTGATTTAAATTGCGAGGACATGATACAAATGCAGTTCCAAAAAGACGTAACAAGCTTGAAAAAATACGAGGGTTGGTTCAAAAGTGTCGTCAGTCATGTGATTCCCTCATTTGTTGGATAAATGAGTGGATGACGAATCTTACTTTTACAGAATAGTTTTACAGATCATTTTCCGCTCAACATTCCATTTTTTCCTCACCGAAGAACACATATTCATCTCTCATAAATATTCAATGACTCCGAACACAACAAAAATATACTACATAATTTACAACATTTTCTCATGATCATGTCCCAAATCCGTTGAACTAATGAACAGATAGATCTTCGGGCATACTCTAAATAAATTAATGTCAAGGTACGAACAAAACTTGTGAACCACCCCTTGTACGTTATTTTCGTCAGTCTCTTTCTCGCCAAGGCAAAAAATATGTAGTTTCCATCGGCTCAACTTTCAAACGTAATTTTTTTTTTTCTTTTCTTAAAAATGCGGCAAAAGTGACGCTAGAAGATAAATTTTACTGAAGATAAAATTACTGAAATATCACCTCACAAGCAACAACGGAATCAGCACCAGCTCGCGCAGCTAACATGGACAGCAAACCAGTGCCAGCGCCAATATCCAATACGTGAGCAGCTTTTCCAGCCCTCTGCAAGTTCTTCACTGCTTTGATAATGGCCTGTTCATACTTAACGTTCTGGAAAAATAAAAAAATGAATTGTGGTAATTTGATCACGTCATTCCTAAAAATTATATTTTTGGACTTACTCTGTCGTGGTCGTGAAGCATATCCGCGTAAGCCGACCTGAAAAAAGGAAGAAAATATTAAGGAATTGTGTTAATAATGACAGTTAATAATAATACCAATAATTATAATAAGTATTAATCTTTATTATCATAAATAGAAGTGGATTCTCTGCAATAAAATCAAGGGACCAGAAAAAATCCGTTGCAGACACCCTCGTTACAGAGAGTCCACTTGTAAAGGATTTCGATGGTGTTTTGGACTCACTTGACCTCCCTTCTCAAGAGATTGAGAAGAAAAGGTGCGTTCAAAAAATCTAGGTCCTTCAAAATTCGCACGAAAAATTGAAAGTTTCACTACAAAATTCAGGATCTGTGATTTGGGAGTGTAAGTCAAACCTCTCTAAGTCGAATTTCGAGGGAACTGAAAAAAAATTCGACTTAAGAGAGGTTTCGACTTTTATACATTTGAAGTACTGTACTGTACAATAAAAGGCCCCATTTTCTGGGAAACTTTAAAAAATGTAAATGGTAATATTCTGGGGCTTAAATGACCTCTTGAATGAGTTAAAAGGCTGCTGAACTTGAAGGCAGGGGTTCATTTGCCCAATCAAGTCTTTCACTTCCTTTAAAACTCATAAATTTATGGGTTTTTGATTTTTTTCTTTCTTTTTTCAAGAAAATAATGGTCAACAGGCCACAGAAAATTCGACTTATGGAGGTTTGAGGGGAAAAGCTTTCGACTTGGGGAGGTTTTTACTCTATCGGTTCCAAGGGGATTCAAATGGGACCTGAAAAAAAACTGGATTAGGGGGTATTGGACTTAGGGAGGTTCACTGTATTTATAAAATTCTGAAGGTCTTACCTGGCGATTTCGAGGTGAAATTCGTAGTCATCCGGTCTTGCGGCGAGTTCAATCTTGCCCTTGATTGGATTGTAGATCTGGGCAATCACTTGGGCGCTTTCGGTCATGATTGCAGATGCACTAAAACGCCGCGACACACTTCTAAAAAGTTTATCACAACGAACCACGCAACTGAGGAATACTCGCATGCGAAACTAACGCCGAAATTTACAATGCATCAACAACAGGAATTCAATAGAGAAAATATCACGGTGCATTTTTCAGTTTGACTTGGCAGTGCAGAACATTTCTCACCGGAAGAATGCATCGAATCTCTAAATGCGTGCTGATTTAAGAGCGACTAATAATTTTGTTACATTTGCTCAAAACTAAGGCTGAAATCTCTCAAATATTTCGGGAACACGTAACAGTTTTCAAAACAGTGAATTTTGTTTAGTATGAGCTGATTTAAATTCTAAAGGTCAGCTAGGATCAAATAAATCAATTAATTTAAACAATCCTCGCATTACTGTCATCCAACTTTATCGAAAGTCTTTGGAAAGCTGATGAATATTGATCCAATTTTCAAAATAAAATCACGAGTCTGAAGAACCCTACTTTTGGACCAGATCCTAAATTTTGTAAGTTTTTTTTACCCCAGTTAAACTGATTATAATCCCAGCTTAGCAAATGCCAACTCGGAATCATAATTTTTTCACCCATCTCCCAAAATTTATTTCATCAGTTCACTCGGTTTCGAGGTTAAATTTGCAAAATAATTTTTTTTGAACAAAACACATGAATATAATTTTGGGTAAACGTTCCAGCAATGAAAAAACAAAGATAAAAAAATAAGACTCTTTCAAATTCGCAGGATATAAACCAATTTCCTCAATATGCAGAAAATATTGTTAGAAACCCTTTTTCTGAAGATTCACAGAGAAAGTGATTGAGTGATTTTGCAACAACAAAAAAAGAGTCCATCATCAAGATTTGCATGAACCCTTTTTTTTCCAAGTCGACAAAAGGAAATTCTTTCATAGGTTCCAAGACAAACTGAGAAGCCGTAAATTTTACAGCAACTAGATTTCACGCCCATTTTTAACAACAGCGGCCATTTATTCTTCTTCTTCAACAGGAAATATTTCTTCGTAGGTACCGTGATGCCCTGAATGCGTCGTTTTCATCAAAACAAAATCGTTCATTAAAAAAAAACGAAAACAAAAGAAACAACCTCAGACAAGTCTTTTCTCTCAGTGGGAATGATCGCCGACTCGTCGACATGGCACATACACACACACAGCTCTGCCAAAATACATCGAGGAATCAATTCCACGAGTGCTAAATTTCACGACATATTTCTCGTGATCCAGTCGATATATGACGAAATTTTCGTGTAAACCCCGGGTAAAAGAGGTCGGGCACATCCGACTCCAACTGACACGATGCCCACTAGGTACACACGACCACCTTCCTTGATCACCAAGGGTCCGCCACTGTCACCCTGTGAAACGAAAAGTTGAGACAAAATTAAACCCAAAATTCTATATTAAATAATAATTCTATATTATTCAAATTCTGGAAAGTTCCAACATTACACACTTTCGTTATGCTACCTTTTTAATTTGAGTGTTGAAAAGGTATCATAACCCCAGAAATAAATGATGTAATGTACACTGGGTAAGGTTTTGTATCTAGTATCGCAGTATTTATGGTTGATTCTATTTGCGTAAGATGATGTAATTCATTACAGTACATTATTTTGTTTTTCAATAATGTATTACGTCATTCATTACTGCATTAAATTTTTCATTACGTTGTACATCAAGGAATATTATCTCACACAATGGTACCCCAAATAAGAGATGAATCGAAAAATTTGATTATTCGTACGATGGCTGCCAATTAGCTTCGTCGAGAAACTTAATTTATACAAAGATCCTAAATTATTTTAAGCCTCTAATTCCAGCTCAACTAATAAAAAGGCCAGTTAAACACACGCCAGCCCGGAATTATAATTTTCATGACCAACCATCCGAAATAAATTCAATTCACTCATTAATCAAGTACGACGAAAATATCTTTCAAAAGCATGAATCCCTCTCAATCGCGATAAACGTTAGGCAGATTGAAATTCATCGCTCAAAAATAAAGGAGCAATTTTTTTGGTTTTTAACCATTTCATAGTGGACTATTTTGAAAGAAAATTTGAGCATAGAATTACGCGAACAAGCGAACTAATTTCCGGTAAAACCCCTACTGTTGAAATTTCAAAAAACCTCATCTTGTTTTCTGGCCCTGATTCCTGAAAAAATGGCGAACACTTGCAAATATTCCAGATTTCTAAAGCAATGATACAAATATTCTGATTTCAAATATTCCCAACCATTGCCCAGGATGAGATAACGAAATGAAACGTTTTTCTTCCATCAATTACAAACCTGACAAGCATCTAGTTCTCCGCCAGGATATCCCGCACATAGCTGCGTCGAGAAAATGGGTAAATATTCTGCCAACTGCACTCTGCACAAATCGTTGGTCACCACAGGGACCTCAACGTTTTGCAAAATGGATGGAGTATATCTTGACGCTGGGGATTAAGAAGAATTGCACGAACATTAACGAGATCTCATTCACTGGTAAAGTTCTTTTATGCGACACATTATTCGTTCTCTAGACATAGCAATGACAAAATATTTTAGCGAGAGTAGATGTCACTAGAAGTCATCATTGCATGTCACTTGCATGTCATTCAATAGAGTGCATTGAGCACAAGTATAAGATTACCAGTGGTCCTTCACAAGTAAACCGACTTTAATCATAATTTTTTTTAACTTCTTTACATGATTTGTAACATGATGAACAGTTGCATGAGGGCACCCCTTCTCCCACATATTAATTTCTGTAGTTCAACAAAGTTTTTAGAACTAATATGTGTCCAATGCCCAGGTGTGGCTGGGCACCCCCAGCTTGTTCACTGGTAAAGTTCTTTTATGCGACACATTATTCGTTCTCTAGACATAGCAATGACAAAATATTTTAGCGAGAGTAGATGTCACTAGAAGTCATCATTGCATGTCACTTGCATGTCATTCAATAGTCATTTTTCAGACTTTTCACTCCTTCACAAAACCTTAACTTACCAATAATTGATAACCAGTGTAAAATTAACATGCTATGATGAATTCCAGCGACATCTACCCGAACTAAACCAAGACGTGATTGTGATGGACAACAGGGGAAAATAAATGACTTACAACTTGAACATTATTGAATAAATTTAAACACAGTGAAAACATTCCGGAAACCTTCAAAAAAATTTTCATACTTTCACTGGTCCTTCCCCAGCCGGTAACAACTGCACGTCTGCCAGGCACGTAATGTTCCGAGTTGTTGGACAAACAAATCGGTTGAACACTTTTCGACCAAGTCAACGGTTTCCGCAAACGAATCAAGGCGATGTCGTTCTCGTACGTCCTGCTGTCGTAGTATTTGTGTCTGATGACCCGGTTCGGGTTGATCTCGTACGACTGATCGTGACTTTGACCCGACAGGTCCAGCTCACTCACAGCCACCGTCAGTCTCGGAGCCAGATAACTTGGAAGAAATTACGCTGATCAGAATAAGTCCTGGGCACAAATTTTCAAATTTGCTAACAGAGAAATCCTTTTGTTTTTTGTTGTTGTCAGAAGTAAACTCCCATTAAAAAGCGCGCATCCGATTCCACAGTCATTTATTTTAATTATAAGTTTTAAAAATTTTCAGGCGACATCTGTGTAATGTCCCGGAAAAACAGAGTTCTACATCCGAATAAAAGTACAATAACATCAAAATATCGACTTTCACATCTTAGAATGGCCATTCATCAAGACATTACGTCAATACACGAACACAAATAATTTATGATTTTTTTTTCATTTCATTTCCCTGTGATGAAAGAACAACTTTGAAGGTACAACCCAGTTTTAAACATTGCATTAAGTCAAGTGTGGCTTTAATTAGCGACCAGCTGAAGAGAACAACTAAACCTACAAATTTACTCCATGTTCCAGACGAAACGTTACAAAAACCAAGCGACATTGGTTTTGAAAAATAAAATAAGATAGCTCTTGAATGGAATTTAATGACAAATTTGAAAAATTCTGACATTCTTTTTGGAATGACGTCTTAAACTTTGACTCATTCTGTAAAAACCTTGATCAAATTAAAGTACTGCACACCAATTTAGACATTAATAATTTCTTGATAGCATAATGAGCAGCAGTGCTGAAAATAAAATAAGAGAGCTCGTCGGTCGGGTAAAAATGACGACATAAATATCGAATCATCGTAAAAATCATGGTCAAACCGAAGTGCACCCATTTCGACAGAAATAATTTCTCGGTATCAATTACGCCTACATTCTACCGTTCGTTTAGCTTTTTCTAGCAAAACATTAGAAACTTTTACACGCCGTTCGGCCTGCTCATCAGAATTAGCCAAAATGCGCAGCAGTACTGAAAAATGATATAAGAGAGCTCGTTTTTAGAGTAAAATTGGAGCTTGAGAAAACCATGAAATTCCTCTTGCGAGTGACGTCATAAAATATCGAACTACTTTTTTTTTCAAAATGATGATCAATTTGCACCAATTTAAACACAACGATAATTACTTGGTAACACAATGCGCAGCAGTGAGGATGTAGTTTTCCGAGATGATGGCCCCGCCGCAAAAGTGCTTCAACGAATGCTTCATCTTGAGACTGACCATAAAGGGATACTCTCCCAAAACAGAGTTCTTCCCACCGACGATCTTCTTCTGTCGTGTGTCCATTCCGCACAAAACGCCGTTGGCGACTGAAAAAAATAAAGAAAAATCAGTAAATTCAAATTAGTGCGTCAAATTACGAAATAATATGTTACAGAAAATGTTGACGGGTGGCTTATGAGTGAGAAGATCGTATGAATGATTAAAAATCATGTTAATGAAGAGTCCGATTTGAAAAATAAATTTAAATTCTATCTCCGCTTCAAGAAACCCACACATCGAAAATTTGCATCGCAGAAACTTATTTTTCATTGATTGAGCAGACTTTCGCCTGATTGAGCATCAGGAAGTGTAATCAATTTGTAAAACAGCTCTGGGCTTTTAAGGAATATTTTCTTCGGAAAAGAACGCATCGGATTTTCCATGAAACTTTCAGTGATCACTTGATTTTTCATCACAGATACGAAACCTCGAAATCTACAAGGGTTGCCAAGTGACTTCGGACTTCTGTGCGAATGATTTTCAGAACGAGTGATGCTGTCAATTATTGAGAGGAAAAATAAATGCAGAAAATATCCATCGCAGACGAGTGACAAACTTTCCAAATTCTTCCTCCGGCGCTAAAATTCACGATTTTATCCTCAATCGATTCATTTCAGATCCTGACGTTCAAATATAAAAACGAAAAACAAAAGATTCCAAACAATGGACGCATTCAAAGCGTTTTCCAGTTCTGGTTCAGGTCGACGTCGAGTCAATGTCAATGCCACAAAAAAAATACATAAACGAAACGTGACAACTTATATTCATAATTCCCAGGTCAGAATCAAAGAACCCAGCTGACTGCAAATGAATACCACCTGACACAGCACGATTAAAAATGCGAGTGTCAAGTAGGATAATTCCGAAAATCATCTCCCGCAATGTCACCGCGATACCGTCCATCACAGCAAATACTGCACTTCGGCGCGTGTATAGGCCACGTGATAATATAGGCCGCCCATTTGTTCAATATAGGCCGCCCATTTGTTCAATATAGGCCGCCCATTCGTTCAATATAAGCCACTCATTCGTTCAATATAGGCCGCCTATTCGTTCAATATAAGCCACTCATTCGTTCAATATAGGCCGCCTATTCGTTCAATATAGGCAGCGTGCTAGTATGAGCTGCAGAGCCAGAGTTTGAGTGAAAAAATGAAAAACAAAACAAAAAACTCTACAGATGCTACAGACAGTAGAACATTGAATTTGGGAAAGTTAGGCATTTACTCGTAAAAAAAAATTTTACAAATAAAAAACTGCATATTTTCCAAACAAGGAAAAATTGAACAAAGAAGACCAAGATTAAGTCTGAGGCAAAGATGCTCACTTACAATAAATGCTTTGGGCATGAAATGAGGCAGTAGAAGGTTTTTTTTAAATCAAATATAGGCCGCATAAGTGAGACTCCAGTGCGGATATCTCGACTATGAAACTTACTATAATTTGAAAAAGTAAAAAAAAGCATTGTTGTCTTATATTTGATAGTGATTCGATTCACAGTTTAAGTAAACGAATGCTTCAGTTTCTCAAAATAAAATAAAAATTATTTCAAGTGAAGGAAATTCCACAAAAATTCCCAGTGCAAACTGACATTCATAAAAAATATTCTTATCAAATATAGGCCGCATAAGTGAGACTCCAGTGCGGATATCTCGACTATGAAATTTACTATTATTTGAAAAAGTAAAAAAAAAATGCATTGCTGTCTTATATTTGATAGTGATTCGATTCACAGGTTAAGTGAACGAATGCTTCCGTTTCTCAAAATAAAATAATAATTATTTCAAGTACAGGAAATTCCACAAAAATTCCCAGTCAAGCTGACATTCATAAAAAAAATAAAGCGATAAAATTCGGCCATAAAGCGGATAAATAAATAAAAGAAATCATCGCAATGAACTGATCCATTAATTTGACTTTCTTCTTTCTTCCGAGAGGAAAGTGACTCAGGGTATTTTTTTCGAAAATTATTCAGGAATGAAAAATCAATGAAAGGAAAATTATGGCACATTGCAAGTTCGTGTCACGTTTGAGAAACAAAAAGCAAAACTGATTCAAAAAAATTTTGTGATTTTAAAACATCAATTCACAATTGACGCAAGCATTGGAATTATTTGCAGAGGATTTTTGCATTTTCGCACGCATTAAATTTTGGTTTCCCGACCGCTTTTGAAAAACGGTTTCGTTCCATTGATCATTTCGAGCTTAATCTTTTAAGTGGCAACCTTTAAATGTTTCCAAGATTAATTCTTAATTGGTATCGCGAAAATCTTCACAAGTATTCATATCGGTTTACCGTCCATTTCCGATAAACGGAATTATTTTCATACGATAATTTCGAAATTCAATATTTAAATTAAATCCGTAGAACGTTTCCAAGATAGCGATTTTTATAATATCTTTTCGCAAACATTGGCGTGATTTGGGGGGGGGGAGAGAAATTCTCACATCTTCACACGCATCAATTTCGGTTTCCCGTCCATTTCCGAAGAGCGGAATAATTTCCATTGATATTTTCGAAGGTACTTTAAATGTCATTCTTGAAACATTTCCAAGATTGATTCTTAATTCGCATCGCGAAAACATTTCACCAACAAATTTAGCAATTTTATAAAATCCGTTCGCAAGAATTGGCGTAATTTAAGGGAGAAATTTTCATATCTTCACACGCATTCATATCGGTTCCCCGACCACTTTAAAAAAAAAAACGGAATTTCGAAGATTAATTTTTGAATGGCGTCCTTGAAACAGTTCCAAATTGAGCTGAAGATTCCATATACGGTGAGACCCCCACATGCGGACACCTCGACCTGCAGACAATTCAACATAGGGGCACTTATTTTTCCAGAAAAAAATCAATAAATAAGGCCCAACATGAGGACACTGACTCGACACAGGGACATTTTGTGATTAAATTGCAAATAAATTTCAGGCCAAAATAGCAGAAACAGATATTTCCAACCCTATAATTGATGCAAGAAAAGTTCTTGGGCATTTCTCTTACCAAATTACCATCCATATTTAGTTAATTTAAAAAAATTTCTCCAGCATAGAGGGACTTCTACTTTTTTTCACTGGAATCTTATTTTTGAAGATGCCAAAATTTCAGTGTACAGTACAGAGCACTATTCAATGCTCCAAATGTTCTTATTGAGTTGAAAATGTATTCTCTAATTCAAATTCAAGTGGCAAACAATTTTTTCAGGGAATTCTGAAGAATATTTCTTCCATAAAACACCAATTAAAAATTATATAATGTAAGTCTATGGGAAAACAAGACTTGACTTAGGGACATTTCGACTTGGGGACACTCTTGATGCATCAATTATGTCCGCATCTCGGGGTCTCAATGATAGGTGAAAAAATCCCGAATCATCTACAGTACATTGTGCTCCAAAAACAGGAAACCTGTTCCAAGAAACGCGTTCATAAAAAAAAACCCCTTTGCATAATTTCGCATCGGAAATAAACTGATTCATTATTCAGCTACAACAAAATATTGCTCTCTCTCTCTCTTTCTCCAACGTCAGCGATTGACCTCGAATTGACGGGAAAATGCCGACTTGACAGCAAAAGCGAAGGTGAAGGACGTCCGACTGAACTATTTCCGCGGAAAGAATGCGCAATCCCACCTCAAACGAGTTTTTTTTCCTTTCAATGTCAATGCCAAAGTGACCTCACTATTCGAGTCGGTCGGTCAGCACTTGACGACGTTCGACGCACTTCGGCGACCTTTCCAAAAAAAATAAAGTAAAATGAATAAATAAACAGGGATGAATCATGGGGGGAAAAAGCTATTGTTCTCCGGATGCCAGCTGCATTTGAGATTCGAATTTGTCGGTGATCCGCGAAAAATTTGGCTTTCCCTTTCATTCAAGACAGTTGAGGGCACTTCCGGGTAAAGTATTTCTTTCGTCCCGGAAGGAAGTTTATAAATTAAAATCAATGAAAAGGAGAGAATTCAAAACAAAAAATTTTTAATGAAAATTTGCGTCACGTTTCAGCAACCATAACGAAACGAATGAACTTGCCAAATTCGAGAACCACCTTTCGCATTCACGAGGGATGGTTCATACGTTTTGAAAATTTTTGAAACAGATTCAACCGAGTTTCACCAACAAAATCCTTCAAAAAACTGAAACGCATCCTGTGACTTCTGGCTGTTCCCGACGGTGAAGAATGATCAGAAAAGGATTGATTTTGATCACAATGACAGCCTCATTTTCGCCAACTAAGAGCAGCTTGATCAACTCAAGTGTAGTTATCAATTTTTGGCACTGTTCTGATCATTGGATTTATCGCATGAAAAACAAAATGCGTTGAAATCGGCAACACCAATCAAGTGTTGCCAAATGATGGGGCTACGCGAGTAAAAACAAAAAATCGGAATTAAAACTCCGTTGAATCTATTTCAAAAGTTTTAAAAACTCGTGAAACAAACCTCGCACACCTTCATAGGACTAAAAAAACAAATCCTACTGCAAAATTATACACGTTACGTCACCTGAGAACAGGCAAAAAAAAAACAGCGAATTTGTAACTCTGTTTACTTGAACTAACCCACATTTAAAATCATCCAGACTCGCCGATTTGTTAAATAGCTCAATTTGTTCAAGAAATCTAACAATTTTGAAAAAATAAATATCTCCCATTTTTCGATAAATGTTGGAAAGTGTCCACATCTCGAAATATTTTCCGAATTTCAGGCAGATTTTTTTCCTTCTAGTTTCAAGTGTCCCTAATTTCGAATCGTCCGTAAGTCGGGATCTCACAGTAAAAAGGGAAAAACCCCTTTCTCACACGAACATTTTCAAATTACTTACAGAAATTCGCGCTTTTTTCAATTCACTCGTTTCCAATCCCAACATTCAAATACAGTAAAATCTCGATACAACAAATACCGTTACAACACATTTTTCAGTATAACAAACTTTATTGAGGAATATTCTATGATATCTTAATGAAAAATCCATAATGGAGGTAGGCGCAGTCTCACATTTCACATTTCAAATATGACTGGTTCTTGGGACATAAGGTGGAATCAAGCACAAAAATTCTTCAAAAATCACCTGAAAATCCTCTCTTTCAAAAAGTATTCTTATGTTTGGAATGATGGTGGGAGGGGCGGGGGATGGATTGGGTTCAGTTAGATGGAAAGAATGAGCCCAGCAATACTCATATTAAAAAGGGTTTGAATGCTTGTGAAATGCTAGTGATAAAAAATTGTCAGCAATTTTGGGACATTCACCCTTACAAATCTTTGCATGAATTGCTAAAAACAACCTGGTCAAGAAAGTGTGCTAGTATTCATCTGTTAGTCAGAGTTTCTGTTTTTCATTTATTAACAATTAAATTTCTTTTTGAAGATCACAATTTTTAAACCATCAAAAAACATCTGAAAAGGCCACAAAAGGAAGATGTTGAATATGTGCAGGTCTAATTGAAAAAAAATCTTAAATTCAGTCAATAATTTTCAAAATCTCATTATAACAAATTATTCATTACAACAAACTTTTCCTGAAGTCCCCACAAGTTTGTTGTAACAAGATTTTAATGAGTAAAGAAAAAAGCTGCCCCAATAATGGACGGATTTACAGCGTTTTCTTGTTTTGGTTCAAGTCAATGTCAAAGTTTCATTGACATTGACTTGAACCAAAACAAGAAAACGCTGTAAATCCGTTGAATTGACTTGAACCAAAACAAGAAAACGCTGTATTTACAGCCTTTTCTTGTTTTGGTTCAAGTCAATGTCAAAGTTTCATTGACATTGACTTGAACCAAAACAAGAAAACGCTGTAAATCCGTTTTTTTTTTCTTCTTCTAGTTTCAAGTGTCCCTAATTTTAAATCATCCAGTAAAAATTCCCCGAGGGAAAACCTCAGTCTCTCACACATATTTTCAAACTACTTACGGAAATTCGCGCTTTTTTTAAATCGACTCGTTTCCGATTCCAACGTTCAAATATAAAGAAAAAAGCTGCCCCAAAAATGGACGCATTCAAAGCGTTTTCCAGTTTTGGTTCAAGTCAACGTCAAGTCAATATCAATAAAAATTTGACATTGACTCAAGTCGATGACGGCAAGATTTCTGCTTCTTCTAGTTTCAAGTGTCCCCAATTTTAAATCGTCCGTACGTCGGGGTCTCACAGTAAAAATGCCCCGAGGGAAAACCCCTTTCTCGCAAACTTTACTTACGGAAATTCGCGCTTTTTTTTAATCGCCTCGGTTTCTGATCCCAACGTTTCAAATATAAAGAAAAAAGCTGCCCCAAAAATGGGCATATTCAAAGCGTTTTCCAGTTTTGGTTCAAGTCAATATCAATAAAAATTTGACATTGAGTCAAGTCGATGACGGCAAGATTTTTTTCCCTTCTTCTAGTTTCAAGTGTCCCTAATTTCAAATCGTCCGTATACGCCAGGAATCTCATTCTGCAAAAAATAAAAAATAAAAAAATGCCCCGCGGGGAAAACCCCTTTTCTCACACACACATTTTCTAATCACTTACGGTCGACGAAGTTCTCTCCAGATCGTGTAGTGCCAGGAGACGGACTAGTAACATTTTCGCCGGCAACTCTCGACAACGTGAACGTCAAGGCGATCAAGGAAAAGCTCAGCACTTTCCTCAAAAGCCACGCGCTGCATTCAATGTCCTTCATTCTCATCCGGCCAAAACGCACTTATCCGCAAAAAAACAAAGGATTACGTCTACTGCGTTAAAAGACGGGTTTGGCACAGAGGTGATGAAATCAACAGCGGTAGTAAAGAAAGGAAGGATACAAGTTTGGTTTTTTTCAAGCAAAAGGAAGACGTCTGCACATTTTAACCAGGCCACGTTGTTTTTTTTTTTGTAAAGAAAATTGTTATAAGTACAGAAATCGTTTAAAAAGTTCACGGGCTTCTAAAAAAAATATTCGCAGCGTGATTCAAACATTCATATGAATTCAAAACTGAAAACGAGCCACGAAAAGACTGAACTAGCAAATCATGACCTGAGTCTGTGTGGAATTTAAGTACAGGAAAACGTCTCTTAATTCATAAGACGTCCAGTTTTTTATTAAAAAATAAATAAAATACAATGTATCTACAAACGTTCAAAATTCACACATACCAGGAAAACGAAACGAAAGTATGACATTGAATATACCGAAGATGGAACAGAAAAGACCAGCTAATTCACGAACGCTGAATTCATAAAATCAAAATTTTCGAACAGTAAACCAAACGTTCATAGATTGTTTTCAAGAAATTTTCGAAACGTCAACTGAACGTTCACATGAATTCACAACTTAAACGAGCCTAAAAAAAACTTCAAATTAGAATATTACGAACGAAGCATGTATAATTCAAGAAAGAAAAACGTTCACTTATTCAAATCACGACCAGTTTTAAAATGAATATTCAAGGAATACTCCTAACGTTTAAAACGTCGAGGAAAAAATCGGCTAATTCACAAACGCAGCATTTTTAAAAATTAAATATTCGCAACGTTCAAATAAAAAATATTTAAAATTCAACTTAAAAGGTCACATTATTTCGCAATAGGAAAGCAAGCCTAAATTCTCTGACCTTGATTATTTAAAAAAAAGGAAATCGACGATCAGCTAATTCACAAACGCTGCATTTTTACAAATTGAAAAATTCGCAACATCAACCAAACTTTCAAGAAATTTTGGAGGAAATATTCAAAACGTGGATCCAATGTTCACATGAATTCACAATCGGAAAATTGAGCCACGAAATTAAGTTCTCGAATCACTCCAGCACAGATTTTGAAACTTCAACAAAGAGGAACATTATTTCGCAATTGGAAAGCGAGCCTAAATTCTCTGACCTTGATTATTTATTTAAAAAAAGGAAATTGACTATCAGCTAATTCACAAACGCTGCATTTTTACAAATTGAAATATTCGCAACATAAACCAAACTTTCAACACTTCTCGGAGAAAATATTCAAAACATCAGCCAAACGTTAACATAAATTCACAATCGGAAAATTGAGCCACGAAATTCAGTTCTCGAATCACTCCAGCACAGATTTTGAAACTTAAACAAAGAGGAACATTATTTCGCAAATGGGAAAGCGAGCCTGAATTCTCTGACCTTGATTATTTAAAAAAAAGGAAATTGACTATCAGCTAATTCACAAACGCTGCATTTTTACAAATTGAAAAATTCGCAACATCAACCAAACTTTCAAGAAATTTTGGAGAAAATACTCAAAACATCAGCCGAACGTTCACATGAATTCACAATCGGAAAATTGAGCCACGAAATTCAGTTCTCGAATCATTCCAGCACAGATTTTAAAACTTAAAAAAAAAAAAAGATGAACACCCCCCCCCCCCCTCACCTCACCAAAAAAAAACCATTTCGTTTTGTTCGCATGTTTCAACTCGTCATCGTGGGAGAAAACTCGTCACTGTCGAGAGACTAAAACCCGACGTGAGCTTTATTTCACTGGAGGAAGTGAAACCAGAGTGCGGGGCAGGAGCCACAAGGTCGTGACTCGATTTCGACGTCAGGGGGAATAATCGCGGAAAACCTGAAAACATCCCAACAAAGCTTATTTTCATTTTTTCTTTTTGTCTTTTCTCCCTCCCTCAGTTTCCTGTTGACCAACCTTGGCGATGTTGAGGGAGTACTTCTCTTCAAATCGTAAATCTCTCGAAAAATGCGATTAGGCTAATTTCCAGCACTCAATTGACTTGGGAACGCAATTTTCGAGCGTTTCGAAAATGTAGAAGCTTGTCTTACTAAAGCACAAATAACGCAAGTTAATTTTGACCAGCAATGTCAAGCGACAAAATTCGAGTGTAGGCCGCAAACAATGTTGAAAAACATCACTAGAAGCAATTATTCCAAAATTATAAGCAAGGAAAAACTCGAGTTAGAAAACTACTTCTAATGTCTTTCAGAAAAAAATGTAACACAAATAAAATAAAATAAATATACATTAAAAAATTACAAGCAAGAAAAACTCAAGCATGGGCCCCGAATACTTGTAATTGGAAAAAATTGCTCGTCATGATGTCGTTCATTAAAGAATTACTCTACAAAATAAAAATATATTTTAAAAATGAAAAACTAGGGTATGGGCCCCAAACAATCGAAAAAGTGCTGGCAATGATGTCCTTCGGTAAAAAATTGAAATACATAAAACCTACAAATTTCAAAAATTAAAAGGGAGGAGAACATGAGTACTTCATGGGGCCCCAAACGATTAAGAAAATTGCTCGTGATGATGGCTTTCAAATTTTTTTCCCGATGGTTAATGGTCTACACTTGAACTTTTTTCGTTGAAACGTCCAGTAAAAATCTCGATAGAATCTATCTGTGCTTCAGTAATGCATTCTTGAAAGTCATCACTACAATCAAATTTCCCAATTGGTTGCGGCCTATACTTCGTTTCCATCTTAAGATTGTCTATCAAAATCTAGGTACGGCATATCTGTGATCAAATAAGGCACTGAGTATTTTCGAAATGCGTACCCAGTTCAATTTTGCAGATTAAGTCTAATCGCATCCCCCAGAGACTGAAAATCATCATTACACGCAAATTTTAAAGAGAAACTATAAATATAACTAGTCAATAAGAATATGAATTTTGATACAAATAATTATGAACAAACATAAGTACGGCATGTTAGGCCGGAAATGCGCCACTGCTGAAAATGATTTTAATGATTTTCATACAAATCTCATAATTTCTTGTAATTATCGAGCGTATATGAGGCATAGATGAGTCTGCGTTGCGGCCTATAATCGAATATCTCTAACACAGGCCACACCCGCGTTTCATGTCCTAAAAAATTCCTAACGCTATTCGAAGAAAAAACATTGAAAAGCGTCATGAAGCGCTCAAGAAATGTCATGAATTTTAATTTCTATCTTCAAATTAAAAGTGATTTTGAATGCCTCGAAAACGGAAGAAATAATTGTCAAATTAAAAAAGCTGCTAGTGCGCGGAAGCAGGATTATTTATTCATTAAGGACAGTAACATAACTTATTATCAAGTTTTTGGATCATCATTTTAAAAAATCAACTCGAACAGAACTCAAATGCTTGAGTTCGTGTCGGAAATTTTTGTTTTCGACACGGCACTTCGAAAATGTTTTCGTGGAATTCCTCCGCCAGCCCAAAAGTGTTTGCGAAAGCCCTCTCATCAAACCCGAAAATGTTCGCATCAAAGAAACGATTCCGCAGTTTTCAAGTTTACAAAACCCCACCCCTCAAAGTATCCTCATCAAAGATCATTCATAACTCGCAAGATCATTACATGAACTTCTTCACCATCATCATCATTCTGAAGAAATGCAACCTTCGAAAAATTTTTTTTTTCAAAGCCACGGCCGAACCTTGGGCCAGAAAAGGCCGGGGGATGAGCAAACAACCATTTTCGGAAGAACTGCTGATACGACCGATTCTAGCAATGCATATTTGCTCAGTTTCAGTGCCTCACTCATTGCTGATAATGCTGATCCAGACAAGAGTGATATACACGGGAAAGCCGACTGTTGGCACTCGGGGAATTTTCGCGAGGAAAAATGCGTGCTTTTCAAACCTTCGTAATAAGATATAATGTTTAATTTAAAAGAAGTTCCCTGAAAATCATCAGTTACTTCTTCACAAATACAGCAAATGAATTTTGATACCGAGATTCCATCCAAAGAGCCGCGCTTCGACGACATCTAACGGAGGAAAAACGAGCTAATTTTCAGACATACAGTATTCGGCGTTCGCAAGTTCATAGATATTTAAAAATGGCAGTAAATTCAACTACTGTATTTCAAACACTCATAGAATTCCTATGAAGAATATCAATGAAATCCACAGTTTCCTAAAAAGAAATGATTAATTCGGCCATTTTTATCTTTCAGATATTTTCAATGTGGAATATATTTGTTACCTATTTTAAATAATGGCCGGTCTCCAATAAACTCCTGGGGGTAGAGAAAGTTTTTGGGATAGACGCCCAAGGTATTCCAAGTTGAGTCAATGAAGACGGACACGAGCCTCATTTTAGTCTCATAGATGTCACCATACAGAAACCCAGCTTGGAACGAATTTTCTTTTGACTCATTCCGCGTATTTCTTGTGTCGGATTCGATTTCAAAAATTGAAATCGCATTATCGCGTACGTGATAACAGTAAAACAAAGTTGAAAAAAAAAAGAGAATTGAATTTTTTAATTTTCAGGGTATCGTATGGATTATCGTAGTGTACTGTAAATCGTTAAACGAAGTTCAGGCGACGAATTAAAGCGTATTCAAGTATTGTGTATTGAATACATTGAGATCACTCACCATTTCAACAATGTCGGAAGAAGTGGCCAGCAGACGTTTTCGCGTGCTTCGATCTGAAATGAGACAAAGCAACGAATGAATACGAATTGCCTTCTTCGATATACAGTACTTGAGAATTCGAGGAAGTCTTCTTCAGAATAGCATTTCAATCGTCACAAATTTCGGCGATCTTGGTGATAAATTAGCGTTCATCATATCAGAAGCTAAATAAATAATTACGAGGGAAATCGAATTACCTGTGAATCGGCTCGGCAATCATAACTCTTTTCCTCGGTAATTTGTACTCCTGCAAAAAAAAGAAAAGAATTTTTCACTGTAAAAAGTCCCTGGAGCATTTAAAATTGCACGTGAAATTCCTCATCAGCAATACGATTATCATCAACAAATTCCTCAGAGATCTTGGTGATAAATTAGAAATCATCACGCAGGTGAGCAGGAACTTTTCAGGAAGACAAAATCTCACCTTCGCATCAGCGTAGCGATGATGACTCGTCTCCCCAGCATTACGTTTCTCTTCATGAAAAAAATATTTCCTGTTTGAAAAAAAAAAAAACACCAAGAGAAAATTTTAAATTGCTCGAGAAATTAAGATCAGTAATTTAATTATCAAAAAATTCTCAGTGATCTTAAAATTAGATTCACAGAATTTTAAATTAGATATCGCAGAAATAAATAAATAAAAATCCACAAAGACGAAAACTCACCAGTCCATTGGCTCAGCGAAAAAATACTTCTCCTCATTGGATTTCATTCCTGCAAAACACGAATTCTTTCAAGTAATAAACGACCATCGAAATTTTAAAAATCCCAACTAAAATTCGTGTTCAGTATCGTGATTATCGTCAAGAATTTTTCAGCGATCTTGGTGATTAAGTATTCATCAGAAAATATGCATACACAATACTCTCAACTTCTATAAGAAAAAATTTACCTTTGCCTCAGCTCAGCGATGAAAACCGGTCTCCACTGAATTTTTCAATTCCTGTAGAACATTAAAAATGTTAAATTAGAAAAAACACTCGTGAAATCGAAAATTGAGCGTTAAATGTCCTCATCAGTATTAGGATGATCATCAATAACTTTTCGGAGATCTTGGTGATAAAGTATCATCACTACATGATTTAAAATAATTCTGACGATTGGAAAAAACTCACCTGAGCAGCGGCTCAGCTAGAAATGTGCACCCCCATCGCCGCTCATTTCTGCAAAAAAATGTTTCCCGATTTAAACTTGGAAAATAAAAAATGACGGGTATAATTTTTCATCAGTTTCAGATTCGGATTATCTTCAACAAATTTCAGAGATCTTGGTGATAAATCAAACTCATCATACAAAAAACTATGATTTCAAAACAACAACAACAAAACTCACTGTATGGATTGCCTCGGGTCTAGACCATGGTTCACGGCTGGTCGCAATCAAGTCAGTCATACCTGGAAAATTAAAAGCTTTCAGGAATAAAAAAATACATAGCAGAAAACACTTATTAGAAAATTCAGGTTTTCAGCATTTGAATTAACGTCAATAACTTTCAGAGATCTTGGTGATACAAATATGGGTCATCACAGTACATGGAACGACGGGGGAAAAAGGTCAAGGAAACTCACATGGATATCCACAGCTCCCGCAGACTCGTCTACCTGAAAAAAATTACAATGAAAGGAAGTTTCTGGATCAATATTCACGCAAAAACCTGAAAATCTTCAATATTCAGTATTTAAATTATCTGCATCAGAATTGTTAAATTATCGTCAAGAAATGTCAGCGATCTTGGTGATATGAGAATCATCATTTCATACAGATAAAAAGAGATGGTTCAAACGTTTTGTCAGTCCACTGCATTCAAACAAACTTTTCAATTACATTATTCTCAATTTCAAGGTGAAAAAAAATTCTCATCAGTTGAAAGATCCAGTTTTAAACGTAAACATTGCGTTCATTTCAAATTATCCAACGGAGAGAATACCAGACTAACAGAACCCATAAACCAACCCTTGCGAACAACGGAACAATGACATCCAGTGAAGGTAACTGACCTTCAGTTTTCCATCACGAGTAAAATGCTTGCCACACAAACGGAAATCCCAAAGGGATTCATCCTGCAAACAAATAAAAAAAATTTAATCTTTTGAAAGTTGAAACATATTTTTCATCACATGCAAGAGCTTCGACAAAAATTCAAAAAGCACCGAATCGAGGTGAGATTTATGACTTCCAGGGTTCTCACATTTACTTGATATGAATTTCAAACTGAAAAAGAAAAATGTATGCTCACTCTGCGAAGTCCTTCCGGGGAAAATATTCAACGAAGACTTGATTATGCTGCTTTTTTCGATTTCTTCAGAAAATTTTATTCTAATAAAAACGAAGCGCTCGACTTGAACCTCAAATTTCATACAATGCAAGAAGTTGAAAAACGTTGCACATAAGAATTCAACAAGATGAAAAAAATTGATTCGCGTCTCCGTTCCAATTTTCATAAATATCAACAGTAAAAAAGATAAATTATTGCTCGATCAAAATTGAACAACTCACCCCGACGAAAACCAGAAGAATTATCCATCTCGACCTTCCTGTAAACAAATTCAAATCGATTATTACAAGTGCCACGGTATTCTCAGAATTAAATTCATGGGAGATGAATCAGATAGAGCTAATGAAAATGAATCCACAGCAAATTTCTTCGGCATTTCAAAATCATCACGTAAGCTTCGATAAATCTACAGAATTCTTAGAAAAACAAATTGATTTACTGACCTGCCGTCTTCACAGATCACACTAGAAACTGCCGAGTAAACTGAAACCAGTCGCAGCCGCGTCCTTCTTGTCTTCTGAAAATACCATTCAAATCGATTACTGCATTACAAGCACATTCGTACGATTCAAATTCCGAAAAAGAAATTTGATCAGATAGAGCTAATGAAAATGAATCCACAGCAGATTTCTTCGGCAGTTCAAAATCATCATCTAGAACTTGGCAAACTTTAAATGAGTCAACGTTGATGCATAAATCCAGATTCTGAACTAACTTATTGATACAGCTCGAAATGACTTGTGCATCAAGGCGTCGAAGTTGGGACAGCTGAGCATGTCTCAAAATAGCGCGAGCACAGAACAGCAAAAGTACACTGTTCTTGCATTGAATGGTTCTCATCAGAAAATGATGCCGTATGGTTTGTTCCAGTAAACCCTTGCATTTTCTCCTTCTTAATGAAGATTTTTTCTCGTGAAAATCAGCTTATTTTGCATTTTGCCAGAGCATAAGAAATAATATTGATCATAATTAATAACATTCACAAATTTAAATCGTACTTCAACCACCAATTTTTCATAGCTGCATTTATGTTCTCAAATTTAATCTTTTCTCAATTCCGATGTTGTGAGATATGCTCAACTATCCCGAAACGGTGCCAGAAGACAGACATCGCATGGATTTCTTAAAACTCACGTTCTTGAATCCTCGGTCCAAATGTGACAAAATAAATGCCAAACGTAATTTTCGACAACGACTGCGAACAGAAATAACATATCAGGATAAGCATTACTGATCTTATTACGTCGAGCTCGAATGTCCACACATCAATGGTGATCATTAAAATATTAAATGATTACCCTTGGCAGAAATCCGAAGAATTACTTCAAGAAAATATGACTTGAATCACCTGACGTCCCTTCAAAATCGTACTACTGTCAGAAACGCAAGAAAACTACAAAAAGCGGAGAAATTTACCAGGAAAAAAGGGCTTACGAAAAAATAGAATAAATTCTGTATTATCTCATGCATACACATCCCACCACTTGAATCTACAATATTGTCATAGTATTGGGATTCTCCTTTCTTTGAAAAAAAAATCTTGATTCGTGAAAGGAAGAAAAGGAAATCTCACCAAGATGATCCACATATCTTCTGCAGTCCGCAGCTGGAGTCTGCAAAAAATTGAGCGAAATTTAAAAAAATCTGAACTTGCTGCGGAAAATGACATCTCTTCTTTAAAATTTCAGATAGAGCTAATTGATAATTCAGCATAAATTCCTTCGGCCATATATCTTTAATCATCATGCGGAAAATAAACAGACACACAGAAAAATTGGAATCAATTGAACTTACCTCGATAGTTGGAGTTGTTTCCGACAATCATGATTTCTCAAGTGGATTCTTCATCAAATTAGCATCACTCAAAAAATGTTCCCTCAACAGATCTGTTGAATAAAACGAACATCAATGAACGAAGAATAGTCTCCTTTGATGACTAGCATCCTCGAAAATAATTTCAGGAAGGCACAAAGAAAACACGGTGGATTTTCATTACCAAAAACGCTCTGGATAGAATAACGGGGCAAAAAATCAAGAATACAAAACCATTAAGCGCCGATGAAATTGTTTTTAAACTGCTAAACCAGTAATAAAATGAACAAATTAATTGATGACAGGAATTATGCGCTTCGCCTCAAGAATCAAAATCAAAATTTCTGCGAACAATAATAATACCGTACAAACTTTCAAGCTCAAACATTTGCACTGCGATTCTTGAGCTTAAATTGATCACGTGCAGCAGAACCGAGCCCATCGTTTAGTTCGCGGCTTCAATTTATCCACTTGTTTGATCAACGGATTTATCCTAAGCTCCCGTTTCAAAATAAACCTCGTCTCTTCAACGGTTTCCATCACAGCATTCAGGTCTGTGGCAAACGTTTTGGCCAACTGTCGCAACATTCGCAACTTGTCTTCGTCCACCTTTTCAAATTCCTGCATAGTCTTCAACGCCCGACTCGCAACCACATGATGCGCCGCCATCACAGAACACCACAGAGCCACACAGCGCGTATCCGCTTCCAACAGCGGCAAACAAGTGGAAGCCACAGCTTGCCTCACGTAATCGCTATACACTTTTCTTCGCTTCCCCAAATCCATAGGAGCCTTTGACAACGCGACAGACAAATACTCGATGCTTTCCTGGCCGTAGGGTGATTTGTAACGATCAATTCGGCCTTCCAGGTATTTGCCGGAGAAGTCAGTTCGCAACGCGATGCAGGGCAATTCGAGATAGGCGATCCTGTCGCCGATTTTCCGGATTCCGAGGTCATCCAGGTCTTCTTCGGTGACTGTGAGGAGGTCCTTCAAACGGGTTTTCCCTCCTGCGAGGAAGCTTAGGCCCAGTTCAGGACGACATAATTGTTCGCCAATATCCAACATCCCTCCTGAGATGTACCGACCAGGGGCTACTGGGGGCTTAAGAATGGGATTCTGGATCCTCAAATCTCCACAAGGCTGGAAAGCTCCGGTCAACTCCGGTAATTCACAAACGATTTCTGAAAAATAAATAAAGAAAATCAATGCTAAAGCTGACATCAACATTTTCTTTCGAAATTCACAAAGCATTCAAAATAAAAATGTTTGAATAATGAGCTCCCCTTCGAGACTCTAAGAGCAATTGTTTGAATCGGTATCAGTCAAATAGAATCCCGAGACATGGAAAGAAGGTAACGATATACATTTACGTATTGTCTATGAGGGCGTTGAGAATGCCACCAGTAGATGTCGCCCTCTTTCGGATTCTAACATATCTGTTATTTAAGCGAATCAATTGTGAAAGCAAAATTTTGGAACTTCAAAGTTGAGATTGACTAGAGGGAAATCACTTTTCAGATTTAGAAATAATCCTGTTAGACTTGAAAAATTAATCCTGATCACTTCACACCCTAGTTAACTCCACTATCTGTCAGAATCGTTTTCTGAACAGGTTTCAGATGATGTTCACTTCAACTAAACCTGCAAAAAGGGTGCTGGTCAACGTGTGGCGCATGAGGCTGCATAGCTTCATGGAGTATGGTTATCAAGACATACTCAGCACATAATATTTCCGAACGGGGCAGCTAGGCCACAGCCAAAGCGCCCCAAATCATCATATTCAATTACATCATCTCAAACATAATGATTCCCACTTCACAACACCCCCACCAGGCTTCTAACAGATATTTCTTCATATGCTGGAGGGTATTTTGAAACAGTATAATTCAATGTGCTCCGACCTTCTTGGACCTGCAGACCAGTTAACTTACATAAAATTATTTTGCTGACCAGCACATGCCCAAAATAAATTATGCAGACCAGCAAAGTTTCAAAAGATTTTTCTCTGACTCAAAAAAGTTTCGTTTGAAAGACTTTATGGCATGTATTAAAAAGTGTATGCTTTTTTGCAAAACTTGAGCTGAGAACCAATGAAGCGCAGCTACAGTGGGAGGTCTCCAAAACATACAAAATTTGGATTCAAGAAAAGTTTCTAGGAATGAAAACTAATTAATAACAGGTAAAAATTTGTCTGAAGTTTTGTTAGTAGAAAAGCCAACTTGTATTTTACAACAGATAATTTAAACTGCCATTGTATAGTCAAACCCTGCTAAACTGCCACCCTCAGTTCCCACCAATATTTTCTGCAAAAATTGCCCTAATGCTAAAGAGATTGGGAAACCTCAATAGACCACCATCCAGCAAGTTTTTTATAGCCCCAAAAGGGCCTTTCACCTTTGACTTCTCCTTCCATAAATGCAAATGGTTTTTATATTGTTGGTTCATGAAAATTTCTGGAACTGTTTGCATTGGGATGATAAAATAATGTACACACAATGATTAGTTTTGGGTGCAAGATAAATATCCTCAGCAAATATACATTTATGCTGGTGAATTTAAGCATGGATTTAATAATTATAGCACAGCAATCATACATTTTTCACAAATTACAACCTTATTTTTTTGGGAAGATTGTCATCCGTGTAATCTTACATTTTTGTTGAGGATGGAAAGAATACAAGGCAACGTTGATTTATGAATAAAAAAGACTAATACAATTTTCAGCAATCCGAAGTCCCTGATGCAAGAAACAAATGCAGTTGACTAGTATAGGGCTCAAAAAACTGTCTAATACAAATGTATTTATATTGGGGGTGAGTTCTCGTGGACCAGTGAGTCAGCACAATTTTCTTTTTTTTACTAGGTTCTAGTTTCCTGTCCTCTATACTGTATATGCATGTAGGCAGCGGGATATTCCTCCAGGTGAGGTGCTATCCAAATAAACCACCACCCTTGTTGAACTGCCAGAATCATGCCACACAGACATTGGCAGTTTAATGACATTTGACTGTATTTCCAAAAATGCAGATACAGAAATAAGATTTCATTGCTACTTTTGATAAATGCATTACGCTGTATAAAATTTCTCCCTGACTGGTAAAAACTTATAAACACTGGCACCAGCCGCAGAGTACGGGTTGGGGAACACTGGCCTAGTTCACCCCAATTATTACCCGAGGAAGACAATGATAATGGTGCACCAACAAGAATAAATTAACTTTTGTTCACTGCAAAGGACAAATCATGAACGAATACAGTATACTATACAGTCTTGTACTTCAATGGAGCAAGGAGTAAATGAAGCACCATTGTGAAAAAAAATTTCAACGTTTCCAGATAGATGTCTCCGGTGCACGCATCTAAAATAAAATTACACTTCCGCCTTTTCCACCCCTCCCATACGAGGCATAACTTTAAAAGCTACTAACCTTTTCTTATTTTGTCGTCTATTTTCGAGGGAATCACAAATGGTCCTCCATCAATGAGCGTTTCCACAGCCCGCTCAACCACTTCATCAAGGCACGATTTCGCAGCTTGGGAATACTCCACGCGTCGCGCTTTCCGCAACTCTGGGTCAACAAGTTCATCTCTCGCAACCAATTCCTTCATCACACTTGACCTCCCAGCACCACAAGCAATGTGAAACGCCGTTCGGCCTTGTGCGTCTTTCCGCGACGCATTCGCACCCAGGTTCAATAAAAACTTTACATTCTCCACGTCACCTTTATCCACTGCCCATAGAAACGGCGAGTAACCGTTGGGATCCACGGCGTGTTTGTAGGCTCCATGCCCAAGCAACAAGTCCAACCAACGCCGTCGATCTTCGGATGACACGTCATCACGCCAGAAAACAGCATGGATGGCTTGAGTACCATTCACTGCAGCGTTCACGTTGGCACCGAGGCTGAGAAGTAATTCGGCCACGTCAAAATGGCCGGCGAAAATGGCTGTCATGAGCGCGTTTAGTTTATTCGGAAGCGTTTCGCGAATCAATGTTGAGTTCCCGACGAGGAGATCCTTGATTTCAGGCAAGATTGAAAGCTCGCATGCTTCTTGGAATCTTCTTAGATCACGTGAATTGTTCACTTGAAATTTTGGATGAAAACTGTAGACAAGCAGCGGATTCAGCTTCTCTTTTCTCGGTGAGGATTCATCCTCGGATTCGCTGATATAATCGAAGAGAGAGTCTGAAAATAAAGGACGAAGTTTGAAACTGGTTAGAAAATAAATTACTGTACCCGGTTAAAAATTACCGGAAATGTCAGGAGATCTCATAGGATGATAAAATCCAGCAGCTACATGATTTTCCGAGATTAAACACAAAAATCTCCAAGATAGTGAAGAATAAGGGTTCCAACAAGGAAAAAATTACGTCAGGGGGGAATCGGAAGAAGGAAAAAACCCGAATACCGTTGAGAGAAAAAACAAGTGAAGAATAATTAATTGGGTGATGGAAATGTTCGTTTCAATATTTCGGTACCAGCAGAATTCTGGTGTCGCAGGATTTTATTTTTCTAAATTTTTCAAAGGGGTCCTTTTCTACATACCCATTGAGTCAGAATCAGAGTCATCTGGTGAGAGGATCAACTCAACAGGTTCTTCAGCAACAGCTTCCGCAGGCAAAGAGTCGTTCATGGCTTCTTCCACTGGCAGACAACTGCCCCGATCACCAACCTCGCGAACCATTTTTATTTCAATGAAACTCTCAAACTCTGGAAATAAAAATGCGCTTTCGGATGACAAAATACGGCACATGAGGTTTCCAAAAATGTATTTACGCAGTGAGGAAGTTGTAAATTACTGTAAACGCAAATTTCCAACTTTTCCGTAATATTAAAATTATGTTATACTTGGGATAGATGTCACTGCAGTTACAATACTGCGCAATAAAAATGCGATCTGCTTTTGATGCCCCCGCTTCAAGGAGTTCTTTACGAAACTTTTTGCCATCGATTTCAACCATTTAAGAAACAAGAAATGCATACATTTTCACTGCATAGTAATTTTTGGTCACCGCCGCTTTTCTTCAAGTTCAAAAGGTAAAAAAATACGAAAAATAGTAAAAAAGCGTGTTACATTGCCCTTCAGTATCGCAACAGGATAATCTGGGGTACATGTTCCAAATCGGGAATCCTGCTTCGAAGTCGTGTCTGTTCTTCGATGAATGTTTCAAGGGTGAATGCGGTGAGGATATCCAGACGATTGATCAAAAGCTGATTAACAGGATACAGAGGATCCCGTGTGTCAAAAACCATTGAAATAAAGCGATATTTCGAAGAACGAAAATATTAAAAAACACGATCCAAAAAATCGACTCGACAAAAGTTCGATTGAAAAGCCCTCAAGACAGCCACCGTAATGACGAAACATCCGCACTAAAGGGATCAAAGAAACCTCAGCTCGGTGGTCCCAAATGGCAGAGGATCTCACATCTTCTTCAATTTGTCGAGACACCGGATAAGAAGAGGATTCCCACCGAGTTTTTCAATCTGGGCTCGAGCATCACTGTCCAGCTGTTCCAACGCTTTCAAAGTGTAGCTGAAGGAGCCAAGTTCACGCAGAACTTCAACGCAATATTTTTTCACTTCCACGTTGGATGTTCTTTGACGTAAAATGCCTGGTGGAGGATTAGTCAAAATGTATAATGGGATGAAATGAATTTTTAATTTAAACCAGAGCCAGAAAATACGAATATAAATTAAATTATAAATAAACTAAAAGCGAACCACACGGCACAGATGACGAACTGAAAATATTCAAATTGCCCAAGGAATCACAATAAAAAGTCAACAGAACCACTGAAACTTTTCTTTTCTTTCAATACAGCGGTTAAATTCATACGAATTTTTTCACCAATCTTACACACAAATCAGCTGTAAACCCTGACAAGACTTCGTCACAAAATCAAAAAATTTCGGGACAAAAATCACTCACTCATGACGCGTTGGTCATCAGGAAAGTTCCTTATGGCATGAATCACAGGAAAGTTGAATTTTCCTTCGGTGAGATCTTCACAATACGTCTTTGCCTGAACGTACTACACCTCCGAACAAGAACATAACTTAAAATGCAAAATAAATAAAAATTCGACAGTATCGCAAGCGATAATTTTCATACGACTCACGGAATCAGAAACACCCATATTGCAGTAGTCGTCTCGTATCTGGAAATACAAGCCTAAAACTTCCAGAAGTCTGGAATAATCCCAAAGATCTATTTTCTTGGGACTGAAGAGATGCATGAGACCGACCGCTAATCCAAATAACGCACCGCATTCTGTAAAAAAAAATGTTTCAATATCAACACAATGACAGACAGGGAAACCAACAAAAAACCGCGTTTCGAAGTGCAATTACCACATTCACAAAAACTGATAATTCGCGCACAAAATTGCAAGCATCAAATCAGCCAATTTACTACAGGGACGGTCACGAATTTCTAGCTTGACACTTGATATTTCCCGCACTTCATTTTATGTGCTGGCTTTTTTGGACATGCCTCTTTAAGGCTCTTCTTAATTTGCATCATTTTAAAGTAATAAATAATTTTTAAATTGAATTAAATGATCTTCAAATTTAAATGAAGCGAAGATGCGGGAAAGTATAGGACACGATTATAAAGCGATTCAAGAAAACATTTTCATCTAAATCACTTCAACAAAATCAGAGGATCTTCAGAAGTGATGAAAGCACTTACTTCTTCTGACAAGTTCCTTGTATTCTTCTTCAGTAGGACACTTGAACGTGTCCCGAAAATAAATATCCATCCCTTGGCCACGATGCAGCTCTATCACATGTCGCAATGCAAGTTTCAGGGCCTGTTGCAAAAAATGAAATAAACAGAAATATGTAAATCAGTGAAACTTCTTCATCCAGTATGAACAGGGCAATTGCGAGGAAACATACATCTGGATGACCGAGCTCGGATGCCTTCTCCAGTGCCATGCAGAATACCAACGTTCCAGCGTTCATTGTCAAGGGCATCCCAAAAATGCTGTGAGCCACTGGTCTTCCTCGACGCAAAATTGAATTGTCTTCGATGTCATCGATTCTAAAAGCATACAAAAAATTCCAAGATGAGTACAAAGTTGATTATAGGGTGCCCAAAAATCAGCTACGCGTCGAGACACTTCGTGCACATGAAAATGTGATATTTTATCATAACTCGTTCAATGCGCTGAGGAATAACAAATGGATGATTCAAATTAATCAACTGTACGAACTTGAAATTCGCATTTTTTTACATCAAATTTTGATCTACTCCAGATAATTCCTGTACTGAGATGCCTTGGTTAATGCACTTCAACTATTCCTATGAGAAGTGCAATACAGTGTACAAAAAGTTCCTCAACTGGATACTGTAAAGCTGCGCAGCGATGCAAAATGTACAATATCCGGGTCGCTAATTAGCACGCATGATCATTGCTACAGCAGCTTAGGGTTCTTTGGGTTGCGTGTTAATTATTACTACATGTCGCGGGTCAATTTCAGCTATCCTAGTGACCCAGAAACGCATGAACATATTTTACTTATTTATAAAAAATATGGGATAAAGTCGCTCACGCACAGCAAGCTCGCGTTGTGGATCATGTCAACGATTATGTTGATTTGATTCATTTTCTCGGCAGGCGTCTCGAACCACAGATTGAAGGCCTCGGATAATTCAGCTCGAACGCCTTTCCCGGGACTGTGAGTGATGTGATGAAACGGTAGGAGTACCTCCTGCCGAAAATCATGATTAAAAAATTAGCCGAACCCGAATTATGCGTAAAATTCAAAGACAATCTTGCTACCACCAACCGTCTCCATTCGGAATTCCGCCAGGCCGATTCCAGGTAATGCATTCTTTTGCCTGTCCCCAGCGTCATCTGGACTAACTCCTTCGCGCGATTCTTCCATAATGCAAATGATATCGATTACAAATTCATCCAGGATCAAGAGATTACCTTGAATAAAAAAGGGATGATTGAGAAATACCTGGAGATTAGAAGCATCATAATTAGCTCAACTCGGGATAAAAAATGGAATGATTCGACACGGATTTCCAACCCCCAAGAGAGGTGCATTTCTCTTCTTCGTTTTTTTCACCTCGCCGCTTCTGTCCGAAGAAGCAACGAGCATTTCCCTGCTGATTAAACAGAGAACAGGGACTTCAATGGGCCTCGTCGGAAGCCCTCGAACAACCAAAGAAAGAGAAAAGAAAGGCTCGTGATTCTCAACATTCGCCCCACGCGACACGGAAACGCTGAGAAGGCCTAGGGGCATAATTTAAACGCTAAATCACGACTTTGGTTCTGATACACCCGTTGTCAGCGTCTCTGCTTCGTCTGGTTTCTTCACATCTTCGGGTTTCATAGCAGGGAAGAAAAGAACTTCCTGTTGAAGAAACGGAAAAAATTTGTTCATTATTAAAAAAATATATTTACTATATTTGAATAGTAGAGCAAGTCGTTACACAGTATCAACAGTGACATCTCCAGTACAGCCGGAGCTCCAACCAACTTAAAAATCAAATGAAAAGCTAAATTATATCCAATTATTGATGCATCAAATTAATTTTTAAACATCGGTGAACTCGTGGGACTGTCACGGCCATTCCAAAACAGCACAGATAATTTCACCTTCCATCTCAGTTCCGCATTTCTAAGCTCATCTTAAAATTCAATCGGACGAAATTATACTAGAGTATATTTTTCACATTTTGAAGTATACGCAAGTTTCAACGACTTTTGTGCCTTGAACTGTTCAGATGTTACCTCTCTTCTAAAATTTTCTTCCCACCCAGCATAATTCCTTAAACCTTGGATTGATATTTCCCGTTAATCTGACAACAATTCCAAGTCATAGCGTTGAATTTCACTTGCCTTGATGTTATTGCTATCTGTGAGGAACATTGCTAAACGATCGACTCCCATCCCCCAGCCGCCGGTCGGGGGTAAACCATGTTCCAGAGCGTTTAGGAAGGTTTCGTCAACCATCTGAGCTTCGTCGTCTCCAGCAGCTTTGTCCTGAAAACAGAAATGATTTGTCCACGATTTCAACCCAGAAAAAACTGGTGAAAATTGAATGTTCCCCAAGGGAACATTCAACATTCCTATACAGCTATTTTCTTAGTCGAAATTGCCTCCAAAGAAATGCACCGAAACGTACCCATAAAAAAAAGAACGATTCCTTCTTTCAAAAATTATCACAAAAAAGAAGGAAAATTTGCTGTAAATACCTTTTTTGATTGACCTCAGAAATGCTCCTGTTACAAATACAGTATATGAACGATGTCCCCAGAAATTGGGAGTGAATGAAGAAAATCTTCGAAAAAAAAAATCTGAATAGAGGAACCATCGATGAATTTTTGTCACCATTTTATACATTCGACTAAATCAGTTTTCGCAAAAGTTCCACAAAAAAAACTCATAGCTCGCTAAATTATGACAAAATACAACAAGACAAATACAACAATACGATTCTTCGTTTGCAGAAACGAAGAATCGTAGCACAAATACTGTAACACAAAAAAGGGAAGCTTTCTCGCAGGCGAACTACTTCATTTCAAAATCGAAAGGTATGGATTCAGCGCGAGAAAAAAAAATATTCGGACACCGAGATAAGTTAATTGCGATGCACACGCATAATTAATTTACTCACCCTTGCTTGTTGTTGAAACCGCTCTCGTTGCACAAACGGGTCATTCAACTCTGTGTACGCATTGACAACTTCTTTCCCGGCGATGTACAGTTCTAGCCTCTCAGTGAGTCCAGGTACTGAGCGGTGATATTTTGACAAGGGACTCATGATTTCTGGATGATCCGTAATGTACGTTGGGTCGATGCAGTTCGGTTCAATCAACTCGCCCACCAACTATCAAGAAGAAATTACGGGTTCAGTGAAAAATTGGTAAAATTTCGTCGAAGGTCATGCTGAAGTGAAAAAAATTCTTCGAATAGGTAGACGTTTTAATGCAGAGGTTCAATCAAATTATACCCCACTCATCCCAATTATCAGCATTATTTTTAATTGGTGTCGCCTGGATATCTCAAGATTTTTTTTATTCTTATTTCAGATAAAGTCCGGTTAGAGATTTTTCAAGTGAGGCAGTTGGTAAAGGTTTCGGACAGGTAAAATGACTAAAGTGATGATTGGTGAGTCAGAGATTGGGGGCGACATCTGTCTGATGTTCGAATATTTAGAACCAGTAGCACAACACACGCGTCAAAAACGCAATTCTCAATAATAATTGATACGAGTTTACCAATATAAATTGAAGAAGCTCCTTGAAATGAAAACTCGATTTTTCCAGAAAGTTGTAACGGTGTCAGAATTCATTAAACTATCGCATTGACCAAAAATGGCCAAAATTGTATACTGTACATTTCTTTTAAGGTTCAGCCTTGTTTTCTGCAATGTCAATCAGATGTTTCCTGAAGCACTAGTCGAAACAGCAAACATGAAATAAAAAAATTTAAAACATCAGGCGACATCTATTTAATGCTTTGGAAAATCACGGCATTAGAGACGTCGTGCGCCGAAAAAAGAAGAACGAGTCGACAAATACGCATACCTTGTCTAAAAGTCGAGCAGCGGTTCGAGGCGGAGGGCAATTGATTTTACTTTTGGTAACGATGGCGTCCAAAATTTTCAAGCCCTCCGGAGTGCCCAGTTGATCAGGTGGCGGCAGTTTCTCGCCCAGCGCCTCTTCTAACGCAGGAATCATTTTGAGGCGCTTGAAAGGCGGGGTAAAATTGATCGTCCACACGCGCCCTTCAGCATTATCCCCATCTGGATGATATGTGATTTCATTGGTCCCGAACAATGATTTGACCAATCCTGAAAAATATAAAAGCGAGCTTCAAATAATAAAAAAGTAAAAAACCACAGTTGTGAGATTATTTTCAAACTTATTCACAAAAAATATCCCTCCGAGTGCTAAAAAAAAGAAGATTAACGAGTGATGGCGGTATCTGCTATACAATTCACACAGAATCAACTTCAGACAGGAAATGCATTGAACAAAATAGTTTTACTGCAAGAATAACACATACCAGAGAGCAGTGAATCCGTAATGGATATAATGTCGTTGTAGTCCGCGTAGGCCATGTAAAATTCACACGTGGTGAATTCCGGATTATGTGTCATGTCAATGCCTTCGTTACGAAATTGACGACCGATCTCATACACTCTGTCAATTCCTCCCACAACAAGCATCTGCGAAATTCGGATAAAACAGAGTGCAAATTATTGACCTCGATAGTATAAATAGCATTTGCTTCAAAAAAAATTCACACAAGCGTTTGCAGGAATTAATCATGCTTGTTCAGATAATTCTGCATCAATTCGAGTGCTCCATTCAAGCCCGAAGGGTGATTTACGGTTTACGGTCGCAATTTATCAGGTCTTTGATTCCCATTGAAAAAATTATCCTTATTCTTCTTCGTCATTCTTCTTTCATTATACTGTATACTAAAAGGAACAAAAGGGATATCAATGCCGGGAGGGAACCTACCGTGAATTATTTGTCCGCCCATCTTCAAGACTCGTAAAGGAAAGTAATGGACCACATTTTCTTTATAACGGGCCACAAGATACTATAAGTTTTACCTTTCCTTTTCTATATACAGTACCTTTAATTCTACAGAATTTTATTTTCTCCACGAGGCATGAAAAAGAAAGAAAAAAACAGAAAATACATTGGTTGTAATTAATGGAGGGAGGAAAGCGTTTCGGTCTCAATCTGGTGCAAAAACGTCATCCATCTCTCTCACATTGGTTTCTCTTCTCTTCGTCGAAATCCCTCCAATCAGTCAGATTAATTTTTTTGCATCAATCAATAATCAAGGAACAGGAAAAAAATTGTGTTCGACAGAAAAAATAAAGCGGAATCTCGTCACAACGAAACGTTTCGGACCGTAAAAAAAAAGTTAGGCTGTAAACGAAGATTCGTCAAAACGAAATCCAAAATAACCGCGTGGCTATTAGACAGGGACTAAAAAACAAATTCGTCGTTAGCATAATTTGTTGATAACGAGATTCTATCGCGGAAATTAAAAAGAAATTATAATCATGAAGTTAGTTTAAAAAATATCTTACGGTCAAACTCACCTTCAAATACAATTCCGGCGCGATTCTCATGAACAGATCCATATGCAGTTCGTTATGATGCGTCACAAAGGGCTTTGCAGTCGCCCCACCGGGGATCATGTTCATCATCGGAGTTTCAACTTCCAGAAACCCCAGCTCGTCGAAAAACTTCCTCACGTACGAAATGATTTTCGATCTAGTGTAAAACGTCTGGCGAGTCCGCTCATTTATGATCAAGTCCAAATAACGTTGTCTGTATCGCGTCTCCTTGTCTCGAACACCGAAATGAAGATGTGGAAGCATGTGCAAGCACGGAGACAAAAGCTGCATCGTTCGCGGGATCATAGACAATTCTCCTTTCTTGGTTTTCCCCGGGAACCCACGGGCCCCTGCAAAATGTAATATAGGACATGAGGAGAGCCTCGGTTAATGGACTTTTCATGAGCCGTGCACGTGGAAAATCCATTTTCTCGAAAGTCTGCTGGCTGAATATTGTATGGCTATGCTTTATAGATACAGTTGATCATTAATAACTCGAACCTCCCGCGGTCGAATACTTTAAGCCCATATCTGCATCCTGTTGAAAATGAAGTACAGTACAGCATTACAAAACTCCATAACTCAACTCGAGGGCTTTCCCCATCAAGCCTCCAAGACGCAAATTTTCTGGGGGAATTTTGGCTATTATTTCGGTGACCCAGGAAAGAGCAAAGCAATAATACCTCCGAATTTCTATTTTTTTCATCCTTGTTCTTGGAATTCCGTCAGAAACAATGCATTAGAAACATTCCGAACTCAAAAAAACCAAACCCCATCAAGCCTCTTGAACTCAAATTATCTGTAGGCATTTCTGCCATTATTTTTTTGCTCCAAAAAAGCAATGGAAACTTAACTTAATGCTTTTTTGAAATGGATTGAAAGAAAGATTGGTCAAATGAACATTTGACTCAAACTTCTACATTTTGTCAACTTATTTAAACGGGAGGTTTGGGACCAAAAAATCAGTGATTTAAACTTAATTTAATTATTTTTTAAGGGAAACATGGTAGTTATTCCACGCCACCAAAAACTCGCCCAAATGAATTATGTGAGGCTGTCATAAATACTGTATATACACACCGATTATGTCACCACGCCGAAGCTTAGCGGTGTCTTTGGCAAATGCAGCTTCTCCACCTTCGTAAAATCGGGCGTTGGCCATAACCTGTAATTTCACGCCTTCTCCTCGGACGTCGTAGAATTTCAGTTTAGCCCCCGACTCTCGAATGGCGTGAATACGACCTGTCCGGTTGAGACCAAAAAATAATAAATTTCTAAGCGTGCCCAAAATATTCAAACTTAGACGCATTTTTTTCCATTTATTTCCTCACCGGCAATGGAGAGACTTTCGTTTTCCTTGATCTCCTCCGGTTTCAAGTTTTGGTAATCGCGAATGAACGTCGTCAGTGATGTGGTAACGTTGAATTTGTGTGGATAAGGATTCTCGCCTCGGGACTTCATGTCTAATACAGCTGCCGATCGGATCTTGAAATATTCCTAATAATAAAAATAAATGCGCAAAATCGGTTCAAAATGTTCATAGAAGACGATTGAATAATGTATGCGTTTCCTCACGTTTGGCGAGAGTTCTTCTTCGACGGGCTTCACCGCGTGATGTTGTTGGTTCTGATGACCACTTTGCGGATGACCAGGGCGAGGGGCTCGCCCACCGCGACCACCCCTATGCTTTCCTTTTCCATCGCCTTTTTCGTTTCTGATGGGACAAAATTTTGAAATAAAACCTACGACTTACAAAGGCATTCAGTCCAATAAAACTGGTTAATTTCAACAATGAAACGATGTATTCAGTACCGAGTAAGTACTAAAATGGTTCAAGATATCCGCTGCTACAACTTACACAGAACGGAGCAGAGAATTTCCAAATAACGATAGGATACAATCAGGGATATTATTTATTTCGACAATTTAAAAGTTCAAATGGTGGAATAGCTCATATCTGATTGAAAAGCTCAAGTTTTCCAGTCTAAATTGGTAGAATCAGGCGTAATTTTTGTGGGAAATTAAATTTAACAAGATGTTACAATTTTCTTTCCTGCATTTCAAATGAGCATAACAAGAATACGTTAGCTAAAAATAGAAACGCATCCATCATTTATATGAAGATTAAGTTGACACTTCTGAGTCCAAATCTAACTTAGAAGGATCAATAGTTCTTGAGATAATGTGGCTTTTCCGTCTATTTCAGCGACGTTTTCAGGAGACGATTGTTTCAAAACTGTCAAGAGAAAATTACATCACATTTTAATCCCTTTTTTATTCAGCATAATTATGCTTTTGAGTGGGTGTACTTCATGACATTTTTGAGAGGATCGCTTCAATATTTGAGGTCCACATTATATAAAAATTTTCAACGCTATCTATCATGGCTTGGACCTAAATGGAGCTCATTAATAAATTCTATTGAATTTTCGATGTGGCCTTTTCAATCCAAAACCGAAAATTTGCAGTGTCATCCAAACTTGGTCATAAACGCAATTAGATTCAAAATCCTGTCATCAGCAGAATTTCCCATTTTTTCTCCGCTTTTTCTTTTACATGAAATTGAGTGAACTTGACAACTCACGACGCGGCTTTTTGCTCAGCTTGCTCTGGTGATGACATCGTGCCAAGCACCTCCACACAATATTTCCTCGACCACTGCACCCGCGAACACAGGAACCGACTAACACCACGAGTTCCAACTAATTTTGAACAAACATGAACCATTAACGTCACTCGCGTCAATTTCTAAGAACACAAATGATCGCATCAAGCAAATACACAGCGAAGAATCTGCAAAGAAAAAACGCATCAGTGCTATCGAAATCACAACGAGACATTGAAATTTCGATGGTATTCAAATGAAGTATTTCGATTCCGAAGTTTTATTTGGAAGTAAAAGTTCTGAATCCCAAAAAACCTCGTTCAATAACTTCATAATTTCAAAGGGCACCAGAGACTATTTTTATGTCACAAAATCAGACCGCAATTGTCAAATCAGGGAACATAAACGCACAGCCAAATGGCACGCAAGAAGAATGACAGGTAAGTACACGAACGAGGGATACACAGTGCACAACCAACACAAAATGAGATCAAAATTGACTCGAACACATAGAACCAAATCCGGATTTTGTACGAATCTGGTGCCTCATCACCGACTTGTTCCAACCCGATTTCGAGCTAAAACATGAAAAAAACGAACTCTGAAAAACGAGGGAGAGAATCTCCGGAGAAACTCGAGTGATACATCATCGACGAACTTTGCAATGGCTCTGATTTTTTTTTTTTCGTGAAAGACACAGGAGTCACTTTGTTCACACACGGGAAATGAAACAGAGATGGGAAGTTCTTTTTCCTCGGATTTCAGGACCTTCCAAAACATGCAGAATTTCCTGGGTGCTTCGACGAGTGCCCAGGAAATACGAGTACATCGAAGTTCGCAAAACTGCTACACGCAAAAGCGAAAAGGGATCACGTCACAATTTCAACAGGCATGAGAATATTTCCTGCAACCATGTGAAGATCACGCTACAAATACGTCGCAAACCATCCCGTAAATATGCATTCGGAAATGAACAGTAAAATGCAAGTACTGTACCGTACATGAGAGGCAATTAACTGTAGCGATAGCATGCACACAAAAAATGAAGATATTCGTCCAAATTCAGCTTCCCAGCGATCAAATTTCTGTTATTTTGAAACTTTAAATGCGGACAAAAATGTCTTGGCTCACATCACCCAAGGTAAGCAAAAACAAAACCGTGATGCAATTTTTTTCACGTAAATACAGTAAATCAACGGAACCTGTCCAATACCGGTGAGAACAAAACACGGTGCTCAGTGCGTTTTAAGGTTGTAGGAGGACTTCAAACGAACTAATTAAACATAAAAATGCCTAAACTTCGAAGAGAGCGTGACGTGATCCCAAAATTTCTTAAACAGACATCACACGCAGAAAAAACACTCCGAATTAATCCGAACAAAAACCAGGACAACTTTTCGAGGACGATCAACACGGGTAACCGAACAGATTCAACAACTTTGGCTGAGTTCCAAAAAGTTTTGGCATGTCTCGACCGCCAGTATGACTTTCCCATAACCCCGCAGTAGAGTATGAATGACTGAAAACCCGCTTCAACGTAAGATAAGATTGTTCAAAAATCCGAACCCTGAACTTCAAAAAATGCACGCCTTCCAGGGCTAATGATCATACGAATAGTGGCGGCTTCAGTGGGATCCGCGTCCGGAAAACATCGCACTCCCCTGCCCATGGTCCAAGTGCAACTTGCAGTTGCAGAGAAAAAATGTAGCCATATGGGTAATCGAGAATAACTGTGGGCAAGATAAAAATTCGCTCAACATGCTTAGGACTCCAGGTACAAGTTGGAGCTGAATACGTCAGCGAGGGAACGAAGCAACTATAAGGGAGGTGGAAGGTTAAAAAAGTAGGAAATTCGATCCGACGCATCGCGACTAATCAACCTTAATCCTGCCGTCGGCATTTTCGTTGTCAACAATTTTCAGATCCGACTCGGAATCATCTTCGTCTTCGGAAATTCCGAAGTCTTGATTTGGCGAAAAGCTGGGTTCTTTCGTAGAAGAGCTGATAACTTTTGCAGTCGTTGGTCGTCCAACCATCAAAATCTCTTCTGGGAAGTCTAGAACCACCGTCATGTGGAACATCATGATCGTCGCGGCCAGAATGTACTCGGTCAGCGAGAACCAACTGAAGGCTAAGATGAAAATACAAATAAGTTCATCAACCGCAACACAGACCAAAGGCCCCGGTTGATTACTCTATAAAGTCAATACCGTTGTCAACTACAGCGTCGAAATGACAGCTGGATGAAAACTCAATTTCAGTTCATTATTTTGCTATATTTCACAGTCCTCCTATTGATGGAAGCCTTAAATTTAAGCGTCTTTTTGCATCAGAGGATGAAACATCTTGAAACGCAATTAAAAAAAAAATTGCCAATGCGGTTAAATGAAATAAAACAACTCCTTCATAAAAACTTATAATCAGGGAAAAAATGCAATGATATTAATTCCACGCAAAGACATGCAAAACATTTAAATTTGAAAATACTGTACAGTACTGAATATTCAAGATGTAGGTCTCCTCTTCTTCTTACGGGATGATTTTTGCGAGCCGAAATAAAATTATTTCAAATTGACACCCAGGTTTCCTCCGCTTGCATTACAAACGCATCAGTGACCCGCAGAAATTTGGAGAAACCCTTGGTGGAATTGTAAAAAAATGAATTGTTGTAACCTTATGAATATTCGGTTAGGAGCCACAAAGAAATTACAGTATAAGAACAAAACGGAGACAACCCAGAGGTTAACTTACCCAACGGTTTACACAAGAAACGGTGACGGTAGAAGAACACCAGAAGCAACGCTGTGAGAAGCACCACCGAGGCAAACAGTTGAAGTTTTCGTCTGTAAGATGTTTTCCTGTGATCTCTATCATTCCCACGGCTAGCATTTGCCAAGGTTCTCTCAATCAGCACTATCACAAGCATATTGCTTATGGCCATGGAAAGAAACGCCACGAAGCATTTTTCATGAATTGCTAAAAAATAAAAAGGAAGGCAAGTAATCCCACATACATATGCATTCTGTGTAAAATCCGATCTACTCACGGTAGTTTTCCTTGTTTGAAACGTAAGTGACGGCGACAAGCGCAAAAAGCTCCAAATTATGAAGCCAGTGTGCAATTTGGACAAGGCTTCGATACCTCGAAAGCTTTTCCGAAGGGACGGTGGAGGATAAACCGGTATAATGAGCCCTGTACGTCCAGGACACCAGAAAACGCGGGGCAACATGGAATGCCATGCAAATTCTCCATATGTAACGTTGAGGGGAAACACCAGTTATTGCCGAGATTGACGGAATAAAATTGTATACCTTTCAGGAGAAAGACACAATGAATCGTAGAAGCACGTCTTTTCAAAAGCAGGGAAAAACTTACAGGACACATGGTTCTGTTGAGGCTCTCTCCGTGCATGTAGATGGCTGACATAAAGCATGTCAACATGCCCAGGACCGGAAGAGATACAATAAGGAAACACAGTTTTCTAAAACTCATATAAACAAGCGGTACAACTTCGTAAATCATCGCGCAGCGGGGGGGCTAAGAAGCCTTAACCTGCAAGACTAAAATTATAACTTCTGTCAGTCGATTGAAATGAGTAACACATGGAATAAAAAAGCAATGCAGCCCTGAATTCATGGAAAAGTTCAATCACTCAGGGTCGTAATATCGCTTCTTCATCGCACGATACTTCCGCAATTTGTACATCGCTTCGAATTCTTTTATCATGTACTCCCCACGCTTAATCAACACCCGGATTCTCTCAGGATCGGTTTCGTCCTTGTGCTTCATGAAGGCTTGTTTCAGTTTTTCTCTGAAATAAGGAAGTCCCAAGGGGTACTCCTTACCCAGATAAATCATCTGAAGGGCAAATAAAAGCGCTCAAGTCAGAAGCTGAGATGAACCAAGCAGAAACTAACCCACCTTCTTGTAAAGCTCTGTGGAGAGCGCATTACGCGGCATATTCATTCGCCTGAAAAACTGAGGAATTAAGTCACAGGATAATTTCAAAGATACTTCAGAGAATACACAAGGTATAACTGGGCTCAACCACCGTTTATCATTGGGACGTTAAAAAGCATCTGCTCATCCCACATTAGCAGCGACAAAACAAAATCAAAAGGAAAACAAAGAGCAGACACTGCATGCAGCGGGTACAGATTGATTGCAAGTGGAATTATGAAACGGCAGAGAATCTTCAAATGTCATTTCGAGGCAGCAGAGTCGACTAAAACACCAGTAGATTCCGGAGCGGATTTTTCATCCGTGGGGCCTTCCGCTTCATTTTTACTGTCGTCCCGCTGAGGCAAGCCGGAGAGTCGGATATTATGTTTTTCTTTGTAGTCAACAAGCTCTTGACCTTTCAAAACAGCCTGCTTGTTGAGGGCCTCTACGACTTTATCAATTTGTTCTACATTGTTCTGCAATGCAGGAAGGACTTGGCCGACGTTGCGTTCCACGAGTATGCCACCGATGAGTCGGTAACAACGTCGGGCAGGATCGACATCTTTCAAAGTATTGATAACGAGATTATGCTCGGCGCGTTCACTTTCAAGCTCGGTAATTTTCTGAGTCAATCGTCTTTGTTCGGCTCTGAGAGCGTTGAATCCACCGATTATCTCTTCCGTCATCTTTTTATTTGCTTGCGGCTTTGCTTTCAACGTTTCCGCCATTCCGATTCTCCACTCTCACATAAACCGAAGCGCACAATTTCTAAGCAACATGAGAGCATGATTAAAAGTCAAGGACGAAATCACACATATACTATTCACCAGTTTTTTCACGTGATCACGATACACATGTTCAACTGCTCCGTTCATCGAAATCCGGAAGGATGCAGGGCACAACAAGACCACATGAGTTATTAGCACAGCAACAACTCATCCATTCAACTTCATCGTCATTCCCGAAATAATTGCATGCCATTTCGTCATCCACTTCTCATCCCCGATTTTCGATATTCGAACCCACGAAGCCAGCTGAAATCCGACAGAGACCGGTTACGCTATGCAAAAAGGTGGGATAAAAGAACTACCAATGCATACTGTACCAGCTGCAACGTGTTCCTACAGTGCAGCATATGCTTCCGTGACTAGATTATAGAAAAAATATAAGTAGCCACAAGTTTGGTCAAGTAGTCAATTTGACCAGATTCCAGATAATTGAGGGCCAACTTTTCAAGTGAACTTTTGAATTTTCGTCTTAACGGAAAGACTGCGCAACATGCTGTACAGCAGTACAGTGGGAAGCTGTAAGTAAAGAGCTTCAAGCATGAAGTGAACCATGGCAAGTACACAACAAACTACTGTCAGACCTGTTTAAATTCAAAATCTCTCCAAAAAATGCGTTGGTCCCTTTACAGGAGCTGGTAGAAATATCATGCATAACTTATTTAAATTATATATGCTAGTTTAAATGTAACCATTCATATAGCATCACACAATTTGAAGGGTGCTGTTTTTCATTTGTCCTAGTTTACAGCAAGAACTGCTCAGGTGAGTATAATGCTTTTGTATTATTGTTATTAAAAGACAGCAATGAAGTATTTTATGAGTACGGAAATTTAATCATTCCTGGATGGATGCATGCGGCAAATCTTTCGAAGAAAGTGGATTAATCTCACCTTAGCTCAATAAGATGGAGGAAGGGCGTTTTATTGAATAGGCAAAGGTTTGATTGGGTATAAACGTACTGTACTGTATAATCTTATCTTAGCCATGCATGGAGTCATCAGGCTGTAAATTAATAATTCACATTGCGGAGGGACCATATGATGGCAAAAATTGCGCCTGAATGATAACATTTTGTGAAGGATTTTCCTTACGAAAACCAATTGCAACAAAAATCGACTTTTTCAATTTAAACTCAAATAAAAAGCAAAAATGCATGGTGAACTACAAGAACAAATGTTATGTCTATCACTTCAAAATGAGAGGGACTCTTGGGATGAAAAATTATGAAGTGGCCACTCATTCATCGAAGACGAAGAATTTTTAAGAAGTACTGTAATCGATAATCTGCAACCATCAGATTGACTAGAAACAGAAATTGAAAATCTTCGCCAAGAGTAAAAACTCCGGTAGACGGACTGAAAACACGTTTTCTATTACATACCGTATTTCCTTGCGCGTATCCAACAATAAATTTCGAAAAAAAGAAACACAATCAGCGAAAAGAACTCCGCTACAATTTCCCAGCACGAACTTGCTCGTTTTTTTTTTTTTTTTTTTCTGCGCAGAAAGACTTGCAATCTTTTCTTCTTCACACAGACATAACACTCAAATGAACATTTTCCCGAAACTCAATTTTTCCTCGCAAAAAAGTCTACTCCAGGAAAACGGGGAGCGTGCAAATATGCAAGCGAAACAAAGAAGTTTCTAGTCTCTGTCCGAACATTGGCACAAATTCTTCCTCTTGTCATTTTTTATCCTAATCAGCATGCGTTCAGTTTCCCAGCTGCTTCCGTTATTTTTCCATTCCACAAACTTGAACGGTCAGGCAGAAAGAGCAGATTTTCGGATGACCACCCAAAACAATCGAACGAAACTTCGATTTCGAGCTGATACACAGGAAGTTCAGAAGATCTAGCGTCGCATTCATCACTCGACAGGGAACACTCGCGAACTTGTCAAAACAAAAAGTTTCTCGAATCGCCAAAAAAAAACTGTCTTAAGCGTTCATAAATAACTTTCCGATCCACATCGAAATTTTCAAAATCGAAAAAAAAAACAGCAACATCAATATTCTGGAAGTCGTCGAATGAGTCTTAAATTATACAGCATTACAGGTCAGTGTCATACCAAGCAGCAGCCTGGGTGTTGTCTTGGGGTGGTGGCGGCACTCCTGGTCCCATGTGGTGCCCAAGATGACGTCCTGGTGGTCCCACCATATCTCCATGGTGAGGGAAATCCATTGCATCCATACCGGCAGGCCCATACGGATCCTGCATAGCATCCATGGGATCCATTCCTGATACAAACGAATAGTAAGCTATAATTTACACTCAAGAAATAACATGAAGCAGGGGAAAAGAATCCGCACCCTCAATAAAATGTGGCATCATGTTAATATCGAAAAAAATTTGAAATGAATCCTTGCGGGATTTATTTTAAACTATTTGAAAGTTAACATTTGGTGAGAAGGTTGCCTCTTAATTTCGAAAAATTCTTCAATTATACGCTTTGCGTCAAGCCTCCATTAACCTCAGAACCTAATGAACTATTCTAGAAATAATTTCAGAATGAATCCTCTCAGGATTAATTTAAATTTTACCAGTATTCAAGTTAACATTCTTCGAGATGATTGCTACTTAAATTCGAAAGATTCTCAAGTTAATTTTACAAGAATCTTCATTTGCACTTCGCGGCAGTAGAATTACTAAAGGCATCCGTTTCTCTTTTTTACAAGGTGAGGAATAAATTGGTTTATTTTTGCATCTTTGAGTTGAAAAAAATATCATACCGCATGAAAATGAGACGCAAAGCTCAACATCTCTAGAAAATAAAACTCATGGAATTGAACATATTTCAGTCATTGTGGCGCATTCAAGCTAGAACTAGCGTCAATTAAATCCATCAAAATTGATTTCAACACAGGAACTAGATTGTTCCTTAGGATTCTATAGCACGCGTAATTCAGTACAACACAAACTGGTGTACAATTGAACCAAAACAAGGAGAAGGAAGGAAAAAAGGACTATAAACATGCAAAATCAAACCTTGACTATAAGGCGTAGGGCCAGCATGACCAGAATGCACAGACGGTGGGCCAGAGCCGTATGTATCATAACTTTGCTCAAAATGCTGGTCAACCGCACGAATCATGTCATTCATATCCCCTTGTGTCATCAAGCCTCCATTCAACTCAGAACCTACTAAATCAACGTAACAAAAACTCAAAGCTACAGAAGACCGAAAGTAATCTAGTTTAAAAACAAAACTATTTAGCCGCACCTCCCCAATATCCTCCGCCAGATGGATCATCCCTGAACAGGATCGAGTTGGTGAGTTCCTGGCTCAGCCGCTTCTTGTAATCCTGCGGTTTGTCTTCCGACATTCGGAACAATATGGCTGCCGCATATGTTGCTACAAAAAACCATCAACCAATTAAACCAGAAGTTTCCCCGGTATAAATTAAGCTTTAGTAAAATTTAACATGAGCGTTGTAAGCATATTCCCCAAAAATAAAACCTAGTCCATATTGGTGAAATTTCTTTCGAAAAATCGATACAAGCCTACATTTTACAGGGAAAACCAATGCATAATTAATGAATAAAACGATGCGACTCTTATTGAATCTTAAAATTTTAGACTATTTAGAGCAAGTACAAGAAAGTTACGTATTACACGTATCTTTCTCCGCAAGATCAGAACAGAGCAATCTAGAAATAATTCCCTTCTGCGGTATTTACGAGTTTAACAAAAGAGCAGTACTTGGAAAGTCTTCATGTCTACGAAAGTTTTCCACGAAATCACCTTCTCCCAGTACCACTTCGAAGATCTGCAATGTCATGTTTTCTAAAAGCTTCAATTCTCAACAGACTAATGTTACAGTACATCATGACAATGACTGTGCACAACGTATTTAGAGAAATTACAGTATACAGTGCTCGATACAGGAAATTGCGGTCTCGTCAAACTACGAAACTGAATAATTATCGGATAAGAAAAACTCATTTTTGAGGCTGAGAAGCAATGCGGATAAATTATTTTTCATAAATGAAGAAAAATTAGGAATGCCCAAGGATTTGCAGGGCCTAGGAAAATGTTCAAAAAGTTTAAAGTGCAATAAAAAAGTTCAAGGCATTGAAACAGCCGGTATTATAGTTATTTATTTCTTAAGCCTCAAACAGGCAGAAGAACATTTCGTTGCACGTTGAAAATCATTATCCTAGAGAATGGGGCATGTTTTTACTAAATTAACCATCAAAGATAGGAAGAATATTCGTCCCGACCAAATCCCCGAAATATAAAACATAGCGCTTAGGACCAGATTTCAGTTTAAAGGAAACAAATTCTGTTCAGTTTCGTTCGAATAAATTCATGTATGCCCTTACCAACGCCTTCATTATGAGAATTAAGCAGCTCTGTCAATGGCGCAGTAGCTCCTTCAGCTTCAATCATCTCCGCTCCTTCCTTCTCCATTGACAGTTCGCACAAGACCCCAGCAGCCACCCGCTGAATGTTTTCAATCTCGTTGAACAGCAACTGCGAGAAAACACAGAAACGACTCGATTAATGAACGATGGGGTCAAGGGAAAGTTCGTTATCTAACATGTATTTTCACCGGGCAATTTATAGCTAAATAGTAAGACCAATTCTTTCCAGCAAATTTTCTTCTTATTCCTACAACGCTATGCTTTTGATTCAATGCATAGCACCAAATTAAAAATTTGAAGCTTTTTATTTAAAAGTCGGCAGTTTGGAACCACACAAATCATTGTCTATTGTGGCCTGCATAGACTCTCAACCTCTGCAATGTGGCCTATGCCCACGAAAATGTACGGTACTTATATGGCTTTTGGATAAGTTTGAGTTGAACGGCACAGCCTCAGAGTAATCACAACTTACTCCAACAAAGATGGGTATGACAGAGTGGCCACGGATGATCGCTCGATTGTGCGGATCCCTGGCCAGGATATGCAACGCCCCCACGGTCCCCTCTATAATCTCCTCCATTCGCACGCCGTCCATGTAAACAGACTGCGGTGGTTGGTTCCCTGCTCCGCCTCCAGCCCTCTGTGGAAAGACAAAGCCTCATCAAAAGTGCATTTGCATTTGAAATGAGGCAGACTTCGATCCAAATTCGTTCCCGGAAACATACAGACATCACTGAGCAAGCTGAAAAACATGTTACAGTTTGTTCTCACAATTCTTCAAGTTTACTGTATTTGGAAATGGACTGTCATATTCAATTATATTCATCCACAATTTTCTTTCCGGAAAGAAGGACACTGCACATGAACTGTTCAGAACTAAATTTTGCAAAACGACTGTATTTACTTGAGGACCAAGCGTGCTTTTTTCCTCAAAACTGATAAAAAAAAAAAGGGGCGCGCGTCATAGGCGGGTATCCATTTTCAAAAAAGGTTCATAAGTTAAGGTGTGGATTATAAAGGTGTTTGATTCTAAAGGGAATTTCGTAGCAATTTCAACAAAAAATTAATCGTAACGGAATTCATTTCAAATTAGTTGAATTCAGGATTCATTTCCGTCAAAATTCGAATTTGGGCATTCTTATTTCTGAAATGTTGGAGTTTTTACAAAAAATGGGATGCGCATCTCACTTGGGAATACAATTATATAGAATTTTTTACTGAGAAACCCTTTTGCGCGTCTTACTCGAGGGCGAGTGTAACTCCAGTAAATACGGTAATTAATCTAAATATGTACTAATTTTCAAAATCCCTTCCTCGAACAGCTTACATAAGGCTGATATTGAAGATAAAAGTCATCACCCCTTCAATTCGTCCTACTTTTGGACAAATGCGGAATGATTCTGAACTTGAAAAAATTGAAATAAAACTATATTGAAGGAGTAAAATGATGTAAGCTTTCTGAAAGGTTAAAAACCCTGATCGTCATGAAAAAAGCGGTTACCCTCGCGACTTCTTGATAGGCCTCCACCAGCAAGCGGACGAGGCGCGGAATGGCTTCATGTTCGCGCAATGGGCCATGGTTGGCTGGACAGAGGGCCAGGTTGCGTATAAGGCCAATGAGGGCCTTGATCAAAGGCCAACGTGATGGAGGGTGCAGCAGTTTGCTAATCACGTGGATCCCCATTGCCAAACGAACTGTATTTTGCGCCATCTCTGCTTCCGGGTGGCGTGACGTCAAGTGCCGCAATGCACATACCTTCAAAAATACGCATGATCATTAACCAAAAACATACACTGACTTAGAATATATTCTATAGAATCTATACATCAGTACTTTACTTCAAAAGGACAATCGTTTCAACGTCAGGTAGATGTCACTGGAACTCGAAACAGAATATTAATTTAAACCAAGTTATTCCAATATCCTCCAGCTTTTGTACAAAGCGGAACCAGGAATAGAGGAGGATTACTTCGATTCAGGACAACCAAGGTAAGTACTTTTACAATAGAATCAGTAAATCATACACCTTCAACATATTCAAAGTGAATTTTAACGCACTCCACTTAAAATTTTGGATCCATCGGAAATACTGTACTGACTTTTCCACTGGGAAGAAATCTCACTAGCACCTACAATTTCATTACAGCTACGCAGTCTCTATCTTTTCTTTTTCTCTGCTTCAAAGAGGAGGAAAGCTCGGAATATAATGAGTGTAAATCCGTTTCGAAATCAAGAATGCCATACAGCATTTCGAAGACCATGAAAACACTCATTTCTGAAAACTTTGGTTTTGAACGCAAAAACGAAGTTGATTCTCACGATTTCCTCATTTTAAAAAATCACAGAATTAAACCCTTGGACAGGAAATCCAGTAACTCACGGCTGGTTCACTGATCTCCTCTCGTTCTCCAGCGTTACTGATAGTTTGCACCAAAGCCTCAACACCACCCACTTGACAAACGGCGACTTTGTTCCGCTGATTATTGCACGTCAGGTTAGACAAAATTCCGGCAGCGCACGTGACGATATTGACATCGTTCGAACCGAGCAAAACAACCAGCCCTTGCAGCAAGTCCTCGAGTCCGTCCTAAACAAAACAAGGAACATAATTTTATTAGCGAATCATCAATACTATTAAAGCTCGCGGAAGTAAAAAAAAATTCCATTCGCCAAAAGTCTCAATGTCTTCAAACGAAACTCACAATTTTGGTGCCAGCGTCGGATAAGTTTCGAAGGGTCCACAAGCAATTTTGGACAAGTCTTTGGGATGGAGATCCCAAGTGCATTGCCAAAGCTTGCATGCCATTTGCTTCCACAATAGCGGGTTTGTTGCTGGAGCACACCGACAACACCTTCAGCACCCGCGACGTGGTCCACAGCAGCTTTTCATACGTGTATGTCCTCATGATTCGCACCAACTCAACTGGTCCCTAAATTGTGAAGATAATTTCGTGGTACAATATTAATATAGCATACTACAGTATTTCGTTTGACACGGGAAATCCGAAGGAATGAAACGCATTACAAAACAAGAATGGAGGAAATCTTGAAAATATGTACATGAATCGCTATCACCTTGCAGACAAAAAACTTCCACGGTACTAAGAATAAAAATAAAATGCACAGGATTCCTAATGGCTGTCATGAATTGATTTCGTCAGATGAACACTCCACACTTCCACTCGATGAATTGGTTCAATTGGAAGATGGAACGACCCCATAGCAGCGTTTTTCAAAAAATGACATACCTGAGAGGCCAAGATGATCAACTTGCTTTCCTGGTTGCCGTAAGCGAGAATTTGCAAGCAGTCGGTGACAATCGCAAGGAATTTATGGTTATTCCGCTGCAGCAAGGCAACCATCTTCTGCAAACCACCGGCTAGGCGAACCGCCATTTTCGAGCCTTCCTGGTGCAAAAGCAGGTTGTGTAAAGTGGTGATAGCGTAAAAAAGAACACTTTCGACGGGCGAGCTGAGCAGCTTCACCAAAGCACGGATTCCGTCACTCTTGAAGATGGCCAACAAGCCCTGCGAGTGTTGAGACAAGTTGTGCAGAGTTCCGACCGTCACACGGGTCGTTTCCAGGTCGTTGGAACACGACAGTGCGCGTATCAGAGCAGTGACCATTTGTTGCGAGTTCATAATGGCTCGAAGCGACGCATCTTTCTTGGAGAGCTGGTGCACGACCATCGCGGCTTGCGCAACCACGACCTATGCGACAATTCGCCGTCAATATAATCACGAAGTCATAACTGACTCACACGAAAAAATAAACTCACTTGATCTTCGTCATTGAGCAGCTTGATGAGTTCCGGAATCGCACGAGATGCCAATTCGGCGTCGTCTTGGTAATTGATGAGGTTGACTACAGCATGTTTGAGCATTTGCGAGGGCTCGGAAAGACGCTGGATCGCCGTCGGCTGCGCTGGATCAAACTGGGCAGAAGGAATTTCCATTCCTTCTTCGAGCGTCTCAGGAAACATAGCTGCTCGAACCCTTTGCGACCTGGTTTGACTCAACTGTGCGTTCATGTCTGAAAGACATATTTGAGGATGAAAATCACTTCCTAACGCGGGTTTCACAGTAACTAACCATTAACTTGATCATGCGTGTAGCCCTGAACATATCCAGCGTCAAGATCAAAGAGAGTTGTGTCCATGTCTTGGTCCTGGTCTTTTCCCGATAATGACGGCGCTGTTGTGGTAGCCCCAGAATGAACTCCGGAGTCCTGTCCACTCATGTAATTCGCCTGCTGCCACATCATGGTTTGTTCTTTTGTATTCATATCTTGACCGCCGTATGATCCATGACCTTTCCGAAGAGATAACGACACATCAGCCAAACGAACTTAGTTGGGCTTCGAAAGCGCGATCGTGTTGTCCCATGAACAATACGTAAAATAAAGCACGACATAACTCACCACGACTGCCTGACTGAGGCATTTGATAGCTCATACTCGCGATCCCAGAATCGCTGACAACCAGATTAACAACCACAATATCCTATCGTTCGGGTTTCAAACGGTGTAGCATACATACGCAGGAAAACAAAATGTTTCCCGTCCGTACACCTGCAAGAAGAGCACTTCGAAGTTCCAATTAATTTGACATGTTCGGTTTCCCCACGTGCGCACAGGGTCAAGAGAATCACAAGCCGAAAGATATGTGCACTTCAACAACCAATGAGCATGGTGTACAAGAACGCTGACATGTCGATAGGATAAAATAGAGCAGTTTCTGAACCTCACAGAACGCTGCAACTAATCGCCAGCTTGCGACATAAAACTAAGTGAAAACTGGAAAGTTTTCACTTATCACCATGCAATTGAATCATTTTTTTAAAAATAAAAATCTGAAAAAATCCCAGAACCTTAAAATAGCACGGGCTACATCATATATATTGTTTTACAGTGGTTCCCACTCTAGAAATAATCCAGGTCAATCAAAAGTCTGGCAATCTTCCTACATTAATTATTGTAAGGATGTCTCAAGGATTTTTCTGCTATATACTGTATATCATATATGCACTGCTGTATGTTAAAAATACATACAATACTTAATTCATACAGTGCTGTTGTCCCTTCAAGTCTTGAAGATTCTGCATTGTGCATGACTTGAAATGGTGTCCGTCCCCTTGTTATGGACGTGCTTTACACAAAAATTATCTCATCTGCAACACATGTTTTTCTAGTCCATTGATTTTTTCATTTTATGTTGTCCACAACTTATTGTTTCCGAAATGATGCTATCACGAATGATCAAGCAATGCCAAATTACACGTCTATATATAAGGGTACGGATTCTCTTTTTTTTCGCCGCTATTGCCGACGATTTTTGCATATATATACAGTAGGCATTCATAAGAAAGGAATGAACATGAATTGAGTGGGAAACATTTATTATCCTGAAGATGGGTAAGCAGCAGAGAAAAGACGCAGCTAGCATGCTGTGAACAAGAAAATATGATGTCTATACCGTAATAGTACACCGCATATTATATATGCGGTGCACTATTATACATCATATTTATACATTTTTTATACGGAATTTGTGTGGATACTCCCATGAGAATTAAAATTGAAAAATTTTCTGCATCGTGTTTTTCCGATCTTGAGCACGATTTTTGTACATATTGGTCCGCGGATTGGGCGAAAATATATTTGCTTGCTGTGAGAATTGATTGCGATTATTCTGTGATGATACTTATAACGTGAATTCATTTAAGAAAAAAGATTCGGTACGTATTGAAAGTCACCATTGCTATATAATCGCTCATAAGACACTGCTGCATGTACCTGTATAAGTACAGCACATATATAAGCGTGCAAAAAAAGACGAGAATTGTCGTGATTTGATAACTGTACGCCGCGCGGTTCGTAAAATTATCCGATGATGAGGAAAAACCGAGAAACGACTCCATAGAGGCGAGTGAAGTAATTGTCTGTCAACGGGTGCGTTCTGTTGGGGAACAGGATGCTCTTGAGACTCGGCAGTGCTGGTGTCGTATTATCTTCTTCGGAATCCGACCAGCCATCAGTCCCAAATGGGTCCTCAGTCCCAAATGGATCCTCAGTCCCAAATGGGTCCTCAGTCCAAACTGGGAAGCCAGTCCCATCTGATCCGAATGGGTCATCAGTCATCCTTGCCGATAATTGTGGTGCGCGAGCAATTTCAATTCCGGTCTTGTGGCGCAGGCGGGTGTCGTCAACGTGGTCGATGTTTTCGCTTTCCACCACCATCATCGTCTGATGGGCATTGCGTTGCTGAACTCGACCTGATATTCGAGTTATGTGATGAGACGAAAAAACACGTATGCAATCAATAAGGCGGGTTCTGTTTTTATAAAATAGTGAAAAATTATCACGCGTTCTATACTTGCTGTACGTAAACGCACGATTAATTTCACCTGCAGCAGAAATTAAGCAGATATGAGAATCTTAGGGGGGGAGGTTTATAGAATATACATGTATTATATACGAACCAGCAGAACATACGTCGCCCGAGTTGAACGTGTAAACGGTGATTAAGACGATTGCCAACATCGCATCTCTCGAATGCATGTTGATAATGTTTCCAGCAGGTAAACAAACACTCAATAAATATATTAATTGAACGATATCTTTTGTTCAACGAAAATCACGTTTGATCCGATCTTGCGATTCAGAACCGCTGTTGATATTATTGCTGCGTTTTTGGACTATAATCCTGCGAAGAAACGATTAATTAATGCCTGCTGATCAGTTTATTTTCGCAATGCGTTTTCCTAACAAGTATACGCAGCAATTTACACTTGGAAATAAGTTTTTCTGCGGGAATTTATGCGATTCAGACTCCTGATATACTGTATAGCAAACAATGATTAACGATATCGTCGATGATGTGATCTGATGACAGTTGCCTCAGCAAATCGGCTTTATATATGAGGATGCGAGAATGATTGACATCTCGTGTGCTCTAATTTTTTTTTTTATGGCTTGCCCTGACGAACAATTGAAATGCTGGGGCATTTCGTCCCCGTTTTTCTGCACAAATCCCCCTCCAGCATGTAATCGCATTGTTTTTCTCCTTTGAACTTTTACACTAGTTTAATAAATGTGATGATTTGGCAACATACCCAGCGCGAGCGTTCCACTTTTTTTGCGAGATTGAAAGTTTACTAAAAAAACCAACCGAAAAAAGGCTGAGAATACAGTATATAGTATCATGTTTCAAATCAGCCTAACTCACAGACTCATGCACATTATATTTAGCCATTATTTGTGCATAAACATTCGAATCGTTCTGTTCAGTTCAAAGTTCAATATATATAAGAAGCAAGTTTAAAAAAATCAACTGAGGGAGGTTTCGACGTAATATAGCAGAAAGTGAGCATTTCAATCATTGGAAAAAAAGAATTATTGACCCTTATTACAGGAAATTATAATTGATGATATTTTTTGTCCTTGCTGAATTGATTTTTGAATGAGTTACGCGCGTGAAATATTTTGAAATCAATATATACTGGAAGATAAAATGCTTTCATCGCCTCAATATATTATGGAGTCGTGTCTCGGCTTTTCTTCATGGGATAATTCGATACTACGACAGTACGAAGCAAGCATGCATTGACTGTGAGGTCTTTTTCTTGTTTCTATCTGTCGTAGCTGAATAGTGGATGAAACATTGAATATACTGTAGACACCAATGAAGGATTGAGGATGAGGAAAAGGAAAAATTGCATCCGCCTCC
>CAJPEX010000424.1:60876-106515 GCA_905338405.1 Notodromas monacha
CGAGTTCAGCAACGCAATGCCCATCAGACGATGATGGTGGTGGAAAGCGAAAACATCGACCACGTTGACGACACCCGCCTGCGCCACAAGACCGGAATTGAAATTGCTCGCGCACCACAATTATCGGCAAGGATGACTGATGACCCATTCGGATCAGATGGGACTGGCTTCCCAATTTGGACTGAGGACCCATTTGGGACTGAGGATCCATTTGGGACTGAGGACCCATTTGGGACTGATGGCTGGTCGGATTCCGGCAATGGCGGACAGCAAGAAGGCAGCACGGATGCCGATAATACGACACCAGCACTGCCGAGTCTCAAGAGCATCCTGTTCCCCAACAGAACGCACCCGTTGACGGACAATTACTTCACTCGCCTCTACGGAGTCGTTTCTCGGCTTTTCCTCATCATCGGATAATTTTACGAACCGCGCGGCGTACAGTTATCAAATCACGACAATACTCGTTTTTTTGTGTTTTTGTTTTGCACGCTTATATATGTGCTGTACTTATACAGGTACATGCAGTGTCCTATATGAGCGATTATATAGCAATGGTGACTTTCAATTCGTACCGAATCCTTTTTCTTAAATGAATTCACGTCATAACTATCATCACAGAATAATCGCAATCAATTCTCACAGCAAGCAAATATATTTTCGCCCAATCCGCGGACCAATTTGTACAAAAAATCGTACTCAAGATCGGAAAAAAACCATGTATAAAAATATCCAATCAATTCTCATAAAAGTATCCACACAAATTCTGTATAAAGTCTGGTTCAAACCAGCTGAAACCGTTTCTGTCCAGGTACTCCGTTTGAATAGCCCTTTGGCGTCGATTCCGACGAAGGGATTTCGTCTTCCCTCGAATCACATCATTCCTCAACAGCAACCTTAGCCCAGGCACAAAGTCTTGAATGAATGCAGCGCGATTCAGTTTCCAGCAAGTTGGGGCCATCATGGTCAGGAGCGACTCGTGATCAGACTGAATCTTCATATAATTTCTGGGAGTCAAAAAGAAAAACGAAAAAAAAAAAGAAGCTGAAACTCCTCTTCTCAACACTCATGCAACAAAGCGCAGCAGTTGAACCTTGATAACTCAAACCTCCTCTGAGTCAAAAACCCTCGTTTTGTTTAGTCCCACAATTTATTCTATCAAAAATATTCTAGAGCAGTTTTCCCCAACCTTTTTGGGCCTATACTAACCAGCAAATTTCCATGAAAATTTGCGCAACCCAGCAAATTACCAAAACAAATTCTGTAGACCAAAGTTTTAAAAAATGTCAGCAGACTCAAAAAGTTGTTTTTGAAAGACTATTAAAAGTACTACAGTAAAAATGTTTCTCCTTGTTTTGCAAAAATTATAGTAAGAACCAATGCAACACCTATAGTGGATTGTCTTCAAAAAATTAGAAAGGCGGGCTTGAAGAAAAGTTTCTCAGAATGAAAAATTAAAACACTTTATTTCAGCATGGAGCACTATTAAGAGAAAAGCAAAATTTTATTTTTCATCAAATAATTTGAACAGCCCTTTCGTTCTAAATTTTCAGATGAAGACAGCAGACTTTTGAAAAAATATTATGCTGAAGAGAATTTCCCACGGACCAGCAAAAATTCTGGAGGACCAGCACTTGTCTGAGGACCACAGGGTCAGGGAACACTGTTTTACAGTATTACAGACCTTAACTAAAAACTGTTCCCCCAGAGAACCTAAAAAAATCAAATTTTTCTGGAGACCTTTTGGCTATCACTTTGGGGACCCAGGAAAGAGGAAATCAATACAAATACAGTATAACTTGATGCTTTTCAAAAATAACTGAGTACTAATGGGCAAATTAACGCTTGCTTGCTCCTATCAACTCATTTAGCCCAGGGTCCATCATCAGATCTCCAAATTTAACTTCCTGTATTTTCCGCCAAAAAATTAAGTTTTCCTCAACTCAAAAATTAATGACCCACGGCAAATTTTTATGCTGGTCCATTGGACTTTGACTTAAATGGGGTTCTACTGATGCATGTGACAAAAATACTGTACCTAGTTTCTTCACTATTGAATTCCCAAACACGCAGAGTTCCACTCTCAAAGCAGCCAGCCATTTTCTTTAGGACTTCATCGGGGTTTTCCAGGGTTTTCTGGACTCTTTCTTTCAATCGTTTCATATCTTCGGCATACAAAGACACACCCAGGGTTTCCATTGATGACGCTATATCAAAGGAAACCTCGGCGGTATTGCAATAATCGTTTGAAGGACTCCACGAATCTTTCAATGCTCCACTAACTGATCCATCCTTCCAACTTGACAGCTTTGTCTCTGTGAAGGAAAAATAAATATTTTTTTTTACATAGGTGGACTCTCCCTACAACAACATTCAAGGGACCAGAAAAAATGTTTTAGAGAGAATTTTATTGGTCTCAGGGAAGAAAATTTTGAGGGAAAATTTGCTGCAAAACTAGCAGCAGATTACTTGGCATAATTGAAAAGGAAAATAAGGCCAGTTTGAGGATTCAAAAAGGGCCGTCACTGAGTCAGATCAAAATCTCTAATCCACCAAAGCATCTGAAAGGAACTATGGCCATTGTTCAAGGGTCCAGGGTTTTAATCACTGAATGAGAAGACATTTTTAGGGGGATGGGAAATTTAATTGGAGATTTCTTTTAGGAATTAAGCATTTATGCACATGAAGTTAGGAAAGACCTGATTCCTGCATCTGGGAGGATATGACAAACCATCGGGCACAAAAAAGGGGAAAACTAATTCTGCAAAATGATGGGCTCCAACGGCATTGCCATTTTTTCAACACTCACATCTCATTTAACAATAAAAAACCAACAAAAAGTCAACTCACCACAAAATCCCTCTGAAGCACACACACTATCCTGTAAAGCGGCTGAATCGCATAATCTAGACATGACGCACATCGCATTCATGAGCAAACGTCTGGAATCCTGTTTCATCTCAAAACCATCACCAGCATCCTCATCTTCCACTTGAACCTCTTCTGGGTCCGCAATGTCAGTATCATCAAGTGGACATCGGACACCCGATTTTTCCTACAATTATGAAAAGTTATTCAATTTAAAACACAAACGGATATCATTCTGTGTTCGATTCTAACCTCGGTGTCTATCGCTTCCAACTCCGACAAAAAAATATTTCTTGCTTCTCGATCGCTACGCTTCGCTGCTGGTAATTCCGGCCAGATTTTGTGAAGATTTCGGAAAAGTATGCCAAAAATGCGCTGGCCATCGCTGAGCTGTAAAAACAACAAATACGCAACAGGTTTTTGTTTCATGTTTTTCTGCGTGACTCGTCAGTTGAGTGAATGTCCAAGACAACGACATGAAAAATAAAGCGCATGCATAAATAAGCCATTCACAGTACATACACGAAAAATCAGAGCGTAAGTGACGCATTCAGAAGAAACGACAGTCTTGATAATTTATTCAATTTCACATCTTTAAAAACATTTTTCAACCTACCAATTTAGATGCGATTGAGGATGAAAGAGAAAAAAATTAACAAATGGTTCACCACCCTGAGTCTGATGGTAATAAGAGTGAAAGGTCTTTTACTGTTTGATTATAAGCATCTCATCCTCTTTCATCGTTTAGAGGCATCTGATATGCCCAGAGAGTCAAATCAACGTTTTCTTGATCAAAGTGAAAGTACGAGGGTTGTTTTGTGAAAGTCATCGTATGCCGAGAAGGTTTTTCAGATAATGTATTACATTGAAATTTAATCCGCCTCAGTGCGGTTGTCCAATATAAGTGTTTCAAAAACGAATCATTTTTTTTCTTACGGAAGGATTGTACATAAATATACCAAAAATAGAGAATCAAAGAAACCCACCTTCTTGGTGAGCAGGTAACCATCATTTAAACTGCGCTCCAAAAATTCCCTCAGCACTCGGGGTTTGCTATCCGGACGGATTCCGAAGGCCTGAAGTTCACTCATGGCTTTTCTGGGGTCACCTCTACAATATTCAGCCAATTCTTCGCATACAGTTGCACCAACGTCTTGATCGCACGAATCCCCGATTTCCCCACGATAAACACCAGCTAGAAATGTCCCGAGATCAGCAGAGGAAATCGCCGGAACGTTGACGAGTAGCATGCCTGTGTAGATGAAACATTTCGAAGAAAGTTACTCGTCAAGTCCGGATTTTTAAAACTCGTGTGAATTGTTTTCTCCGAGGACCGCATTAAAAATTTCAACCGTTCATAAAATCATGAATCCTATTTTGAATGAATCAATTCTCTTTCTGTTCAAATTAATCGCACGAAATATGGAGTGCTCAAAAAGTCGCTGACAGAATTCAAAATTATGCTCAAATAATTTGGCGAAATTCGCAAAAATTTCGAATTTACTCTATACTTTGTGTGCATGCAAATTAGGTAAAATGAAATCTTTAATACTTTGCCAGGAGAAAAAAAATCGCTGTACAGGGAGCATTGCTGTAGACAAAATTGCTTTACGGCGAAGAGACATGTGCAAATTTCGAATTCAACAGAATTTCTTTACAAAAAACCTAAATTTAAGGAATTCTAGCTTGAAACAGATTCATTATTTTGTATTCCTTTTTTAGTTTCCTGCTGCACGACGACATTGTTTTTCATATCTCAATATAGATAAATTTGCGTCATAATATTTTTAAAGATCAAAATGGCTTCCTCTCAAGTCGTCACGTGATTCCACGATCCTCGAGAAGAATCCTCACCGAAATGCCCGGAAACGGAAACTTTCGCAGAAGAAGACGTCATAATGATGGGCCGTTTAGTTTCCTCAGCAAAAGTCTCCACGGCAGCGAGAAATCCGTCATCCTCGCCTTCAAACACAATGTCCACGTCGTCTAGTAACACGATACAGCCTGAAAGGTTCGCTTCATCGCCCAAATGATGGCTCAAAGTGGCTTCCCGCATCTTGCCCAGCACGATTTTCCCAGAACGCTTCGTGGAACAATTGATCTCCAGCACAGTCATTCCGGCTTCTTTGGCTGCAAAGTAAACCAGACTCGTTTTCCCGACCCCCGGTGGACCGTGGAGGCAAAACAGGGGCGGCGTTTGAGACTCGTCTTCATCGGAATCATCATCCGCATAACCTGAGAAAAAAATATTTTAATTTTAACATTAGAGGAAAATCTGAAGAAAATTTTCATAAAATTAACGCAGAATACGAGCAAAGCGCTCTCATTTTATCAGAGATCAAAGTGTAAAAATCAAAGCGGGAGAAGACGGTAAACGTCTGTTCTCAAAACCGCTCACAAAATCATTTTTCATCATTCAAAGTCCCAGTGAGAAAATTTCATTCATATCATTCATCATTTGAAAATCATGCATTAGATCAGCTTTCAGGTCGAAAATAAACTGAAGAAATGCTTCCAGCATAAGAAATAGCGAAAAAAATAAGAATGTCATTAAAATTCACTAAACGAAAACGTCTGCTCTCAAAACCGCTCACAGGATAATATTTCATCCTTCAAAATTACAAGGAGAATATTTGATTCATAAAAAAAAAATTCTGAAATTCTCAGCTCGGAAGCCGAAAGTAAACTGAAGAAATGCTTTAGGCCTAAGAAATAACGAAAACAAAATAAAAGACTGTCGTTTAAATTAACTGAACCAAAAACATCTGTCAAAACCGCTCACAGGCTCGTTTTTCAACATTCGAAATTCCGGAGAGAATTTTTGATCAATAATTTAAAAATCCTGACTTGGCTCTGGTCGCAGTTCGAAATTAAACTTAAGAAATGTTTTAGGCCTAAAAAATAGCGAAAACAAACTCAGGACTCTCGCTAAAATTGATTTGACCAAAAAACTTCCTCACCAATACTAAAAAACTTGAATATTAAAACGTCACAGAAAGCAATTCACCTTTCCGACTCTTTTTCTTGACACCAGCTGACTTAGTCGTTGACTTCTCCACTTTCCAATTTTCCAACCATTGCCGCAAATTGCTCAACACGTTCTCCCTATCCACTAGCACGTGAGCAAACTTATCCGTCCACAATAAGTCACCAGGATCATGCTCATCGATTTCTACTTCAATCTGTCTCGGGTATTTAGGTGCACTCGGCAATGACTTGAGAGAGCACCAACTGGGAACCCCGGGTACAAATTCATCTTCTTCCGGGGAAAGTTTTGGAAAATCAACACCGGAAGCATCGTTTTCGTCGCTCGATGAACCTCCAACGTGCATATTTTCACAGTTTGGAAACGGAACGTCATCATTTCCACCACTGAAAAGCCGAGAAAAACTTTTTAATTGATCAGATGCCAACAGAAAATGAAAATCTTCCAGTAATTTTACGAAAAAAAGAGTACCGTCACCAGCAACATTTCCCACCACCCAATTCATGCTTCAAAAATACAGTACTGTATATAACGTACTCGTCGGTACTTTCATGAAAATAATGCCTTCCCAGATGAAATACGTTCTTTTCCTACAGGAAAATTTAAGGAAAAAACAAAGAAAATCTCATTTCGAAGTTGTAAGTCTCCATAGACGTCGACAAAAATAAAATTAACAGTTTCTGATTCGAAAGTCGTATTTCAAGTAAAGAAATATAGATAAAAATATAAGATCATTGCTGAGAACTTTTGATAACACTAAAAACTTATAACTATTTTTAAATATTAGGCTATTAAAAATTATTTATTGGGAGAGTAAATAACTATTTTAAAATATTAGGCTATTGAAAATTATTTAGAAAATTTATTTTCACTTGAAATTATTTCATTTTTATTTATATTTTCAGCTATTATTTCCGGGCGATAACACTCGTACAATAAGAGCCCCGCATAATGAAACTCATCCGTTCCTGGATGCGTTTCGCTGCGCGGAATTCTCATAATACGAAACGTGTTTCCCTTGCGATTACATTCTTAGCAATTAAATTCGTTCCAGAAAACTCTCATAAGAACATAGTGAATCTTGAAATTTGTGTATTTTTCTTTAAATTTTAAATTTAACATTGGTTGGTACGAAATTGAAGTAATTGTGACAAATTCTTGCTCTTAACTTTCTGAATTTCCCGAATTATAAATGCAAGAAAATGTAAAAGCAAACCATTTTTTCTAATTTGCCTCAGTATTTGAAGAAATCCCCAATTTTTATGCAAAATTTGATAAAATTCGTTAAATTATTCGGTAATTTTATTAATCTTGTCAAGCATTTTTGCCAAAACATTTTGCTACGTGAGTGACTTCCTTGGTCCTGGGAATTTTCGTTATGCGGGAACTCAGGGTATTCCAGATTTGAGGCTAGGATTCTCTTCTGGCAAAGAGGCAAAAAGTATTACGGTAGATTTGAATTTATTATTTTTGCATGCTTGCTAGCTTTTCGAATATTTTACATGGTATTCATCAGAAAAAATATATACAGTACAGTATTTCAAGATACTCACTCGGATTTGACACATTGAGATGCCATTTTGACTACAGCTTCAGGTAACCCACTTTCCAAGAAGCTGCGTTTCGCAGCCACGGCTTCATTATTCACTGGCGGCACTTCGGGCTTCTTGGCGGCTTTCGTGAACATCGGCGCCAGTTTCTTCACCTTGATAACCTCCACTTCCGCTTTCACGTCTTCTTCGACAACTTGAACCGCGTTGTACATGGGCGTCGACTTGGCAGCCAAACGACTGGATCTCCTCCGATTCTCTGGTTCCGAGTCTACATCTGATTCCAAAATAACAATCTCATCCGACTCCGACAAGGAAACGCAACTGGTTCTCGGACGTTTCTCTGGACGCTTTTGCAGCGGAGGTGAAGAAGAAGGGTCGGCATGAACGATGGCGTGGACAGTGACGGTTCGCCGAGTGTACGTCGGGGATTCCGGGGCCTTCGGTCGTCCTTGAACGGAAAAATACTTGAGCAAGCCCGGGTCAGGATTTTCGTCCTTCACGTCTTCGTCGTAGTTGGTCGGCTGGGACTTGCGACGACGCTTACTTGACCTGAGGTCAACTGTGGAGTCTGGCTCTTCATCGCGTTTGCACGAGGAGGAAGAAATCTCGGGGATCTGAACGTCGAGATCTTTCGATTTCACAGATCTTTTACTTCGCTTTCGCTGGTTATTTTCGGGGGTTTCGGGGTCATCGGTTTCCCCGTTTACGGCTTCGATTTTCTTTTTTCCGATTGACTTTTGAGATACGCTTTGTTGTTTGGTCTTTTCCCGCAGTCTGCCTTTCGGCGGTGGAACAGAATTGACGGGTTTTTTGGAACCCGCGATACCCGGTTTTTTCAAGGTTCTGGCAAGGGTTTTGTTGCTAGAGGATTCGTCAACAGTATCGGGTTCATGGGTCAGTTTGGATTTCGGTGTGAAGTATTTCAACACACTGCTCCTCGAGGCACATTTTTCGGATACAGGTTCAACAACTTCGACTGGGTCATCTGAAACACTTTTTGAGTCCGTTCTGCTTCTACGCTTCACGGTGATCACCTCAAATTGCCACTCAGCTTCTTCAAACTGAGGAGGGCTTCCTTTCGGGGTAGATGAGTCTTTTTCAATCGTGGTATCGGATTTCGAACGACTGATGGTAGGTTTTGAAGCGGAAATCTTGCGGAGATAGTTCCGTTTGCGATGAAGACGACCTGGCTTGAATTTTGGATCCGCGGATGGTTCACTGGGATTTTCGATGATTTCACACGGATCATCAGAGGCTGGACTGGGAATAACAACAGGAGACAAATCCCGCACTGGGTCACCGGAATTGTTTCCTTTTGAATCACTGGCGACCTTATCCTCATTCGGAACAATTTCGGGTGACTCCAGGTCGATCAGTGCGACGGAAATATCTTTTTTCTGCGGCTCCGAAGACGATGATTCTTCATTCGCAACTGCTGCTGCTGCAGTTGATGATGTTTTCGTTTTCGAAGAGTAGAAATATTTCAAAAGCCCGGAATCTGGCTTTTTTTCCGTGTCGCTTGAACCATTCGTGAGTCCGGTTTTTCGCTTCTTGGATTTACTCCGTATGCTTCTTTTTTCCGTCGTTTCATCGTGGTCGCTGGAGGAATCTTCAATGATTTCGCTGCTAGGAAGACTGTCGCAAACTTCTGATTTTTCTTCTTCCGGCGATTTGGGATTACATTTCTTGATTCGGGCTCTCTGATTTGTAGAACCAAACCAGTCGATCATGTGCGAGTCGAGCGACGCTTCGTCAGAATTATCCGACCGAATTTCAAGCACTTCATCTGATTCGTCCACATCGCGCCGCTTTTTTCTCATCATAATTAAAATCCTTTCTGAAAAAAAAAAGAACAGAGTGAAATATGCTGACCGACGGAAACAATTTTCAAACAACAGGAGATCATGCATCACAGTTATTTGAAAAATTGGAAAAACATTTTTTCAACCGTGAACCCATCAAAGAAAATGAGACCAGCATTTGAGAGTCACATTTGTCCACACTGCGATATAACCACTGGGATTTTCGGCTTGTTGTTCGGGCCTGTAGGGACATTTTCAATTTTTCGCATCACGAGCAAACCATCGAGTATTCTTCCAAACACTACGTGAGTTCCGTCAAGGAATTCGCACTTCGCACATGTAATGAAAAACTGGCATCCATTTGTGTCCTTACCACTATTTGCCTAGAAATGGATAAAAAAAGTAGAATGAAAAAACATATACGAAACTGAAAAATACTACGATTGCTAAATTTTTCAAATAAAATAAGATCTGCCTTTATCAATCGAGTATCAATATCAAAGCAATATTTTTACAGTAATGGGTTTAAAATTGTGAAATGCCTGCCTCTTAAACTTGGAGATTTTCACGTCCGGAATAGGCTTCATTCCCAATAGAAATCCCGAGGAAAAAGTCTTAATATAAGTAATTAATGAATAAAATATTTCTTTAAATAATTATTTTCATGTTCGGAAAACTCAGGGTATTTTTTGAGGAAATCTACTACAAAATTGCTCCTTCAAAATACATTAGTATATTTTAAGTAAAATAAAATAAAACCCACGTTTTATTGCTTTCACATAATCACATTCAAATTTTATTTTCCGTCATTCTTCACTTCATATCTTCCCTACAGTGAATTCGATAATTCGGTCATGAAATTATGAAAAATACTGTACTCACCATAGATAACAAGCCCGGCGAGTCATGCTTTAACTGGAAATTCTCATCAGCAAATGCCCCTCCATAAATGCTCATCATTCCTGTTCCGTCTCTCTGAAAAAAAAAAAAAATATATATATATATATATACTGTATATATACAGTATATATACAGTATATAAATTTCTTTGACTGAACACAAATGTTTAACAATTAATAACATTCTTGAAAAAATAGCAAGCGTTTTAAAGTCGAGAGAAAAGACTATGTTTTAAGCACGGGATCAGTTGCTTTTTGAGATCATCGCAACGAAGCGTCTCAAGGCAGACAAAGCCGAGCACGACAACGTCACTCACACCTTTTACTGTAACCATCACGTCCCGCTAATACATTTAACATAATTCAAAGTTTGGTAATATTCCACGCATTCTAACAACTTCACTTGAACGTAAGAAGTCATTGTTTACAAAACCTTACAAAGAATGGAATGCACTTGAACTAAGAGTAGTACAGGTGGACTTGATTGTCTATACAACAAAATTATTTCCGCAGCAAATTCTTTTCTGGTCCATTGAATTCCGTTGTACGGAATGTATTGTATTCACAGATAATTTGAACACAGTAAAATCCCGTTAAAACAAGCTTGCAGGGACATGATCAATTTTTTTTATACGGAATGATTTGTCATGAGAGTTTTCAAAATAGCTCGAATGAAATGTCAAGTTAGACCTACATATACGCAGTAATTTTCTTTTCAGTCTTCTTCAAGTTACGGTATTCACTTTTGTTTGAAAAGCTCAGTAATATTTTGAATCATTGCTTCATTGAGTATGAAAAAAAAAATTTCACACGTTCAAACCAAGCAAAACGTTGATTCTCGTCATAAGTGAATTCTAGGCATTTTCTCTCCAAGAAAAAAAAATTCATCAAGAGATGATTTTAAGGTGGACAAAAGTGATTTAGTGAGAGTCTACCTGCACTGAGACAATATTCAAAATGTTTCAAGTTAATACTGTACTGTATTAAATCAATTTGTTTTGATCAAAGGATCACTTTCTATTGCGAATCTAATAAGCTATCCAACGCAAGACACCATCAGAATTTACAATAGATCATTTCTGCGAAAAACAGTGCATCTCATATTTGAGTAAATACAGTACAGTACAGTACTGTGATCGACGACCTTACATTGACGAAATCTCCGCCTTGGATCATGAAATCCTGAATGACACGATGGAAAGTAGCTCCCTTGAATCCGATCGGCACGCCGTCTTTTCGGTACTCGCCGGTACAAAATTGACGGAAATTTTCTACAGTCTTTGGAACGACGTCTTCGTAAAGTTCAAAAATTATTCGACCGATATCCTGAAAAATTATAAAACAAAAAATTAAATTATCAAGACGATAAAACGCATCTGAAATTAATGCTTACCGTCGCGCCCACATTGATGTCCATGAAGACCACTGGATTGTTGGGATTCCTCAACTGACCCTGCAGCTGATGCCAAGTCGGCATTTTCAGATGCTCAAACTCACACTCACAAAGACAAAAACGCAAGACTTCTGAAGAATAAATGAAAAAAAGTTTTAAATCATGATTCCAGAGTGTCGGGTAAGCTCGGGATGGAACAAGAATTCAGTGACAACTCAGCACAGGCGACAAGTGAAAAGGCAGCACGAAGAAAATTGTAACTACAGTACTGTATAAACAAAATGAAATAATTCGTGAGAAAAGTTACACTTTTATCATCTTCCGGAACCCAAGAAAGGAATTTAGGGAAGCTGTTGCAGTAGGTGACTGACCTCGAAAGACGGGAACCAACCTAACTTAAGGTCGTGTTACGCTTAAGTTTACTGATCAGTTGATCAAAATTCAAAAAATATATAGCGGAATCACAAGACTTTTTCTTTGTACAGGAAATGTCTGCAAATTCTGTGTAATTCAAATCAGCACAAATTCCGCGAAGTGAATAAAAACAAGCACAATTTTGTTGTCACCAGTTGTCTTTCAATTGTTCCTAATTGAAAAAAATCCTTCATTGTTCCCCTTATTTTTTATTCTCAGTTTTATAACATGCTTTTTATTTGATTTTATCATATTGATAGCTAGAAATATGTCAGGAAATGCTCTTACTTTCTTGAATCACAAAATTCAGCTTGTAAACCAACTGACGGGTGAAGTCACAATCTTGTGAAACGAAGACGAGTAAATGTATCTTTCCTCACCGAACTTGTTCTTTTTGTTTATAAATTTTTTTTCACTCGTCGCGGCACGGATTGTCGGATAATCGAAGAAACAAAATCGATTGGCAAGATATAACTCTGCTTTATGGTAATCCCTCTCGCTCGTGAGTGGCCTTCCCGTACAGCGTTTCCTAAACTCTGTAAATCGTATCACAAACGTCAAAAAAAAGACAGGAATACATTGTACACAGGAAAAAGGGAGAAGATCAGAATCCCTCAAAATAAAATCTCGACGAAAGTTTTTTCTTTCTGCGATGTCGTCACACACGCATACCGTAAGCTTCAACGAAAAGCCCAAACAAAAAATGTTTTTTCTTAGGTCAGGTTAAAAACTGCACGCCCCCTTCTCCCGTCACGGAACACACGCAACCATAAGAGAAAATGTGAATATCTAAGACTATATAACTAATGATCGGTTCTAAACATGATTCTACCCCTCCTAAAATAAAAGAAAAATACATTCCTTCAACAACAAAAAATACACATAAAAAGTTGGGGATGAATTTCACGTCCTACAACATCGCTGTCACACTGTCGCACAAAACGTCTCACTCTTCCTGCTTTTTCTTTTTCTCTCCGAGTTCAGATTACCAAAATAAGCTCTCAATTTGCCGGTAGAAACAATTAAACCATGTTTCATAGAAATGCCCACGGCATGAATTAAATACGAAGGGTTAGAAACAAGGTTCGCGATTGGTTCCGAAAGTTCTTTACAATTGTCTTATTTTTCTGGGAATCTCAAATGATTCTTTGAAATTTTTATGTTCCGTTGCTCAATAAATTTCTCATATACTCCTCGCATATCAAGATTTAAGAAGAAACATTTTAAAACGATGCTGAACATAACTACAGCAGTACGAAAAACGCGACCGCGAACTTTGATCTAAACCCTCGTTTTCGTTCTCTTTTGAAAATTCTGGTCCAACATTGATGAAATCTTCGAAATGCCCGACTCGGAATTAATTATCCATCGCAATTGAAGAATTCGCAAAGCTCGACAGGAAATATTCAACTCAAGAGTATATCAAAAGTCTTACTTCTCGTCCAAAATGAAACGCTTTTCAAAATGAATAAAGAACGTCCTCACTCCGTTTCGGAAATTTCCCAAACGAAGAAACAAAATAAAAAAAAATCATCCACACAATACATGAAACTCGCTGCTCACGTTCCACCGACGAGAAAGATTTCACCCATTACGAGAAGGAGACGTGCAAGCAAATACCAGAACCCCTCCCCAGAGCAACTGTTAACTAATGGCCAAAAGCGACGAAAAGCACCAATCGACACACAAAAAACACGCGGATTGATATAAATGATGATCGCTTTGTTCAAAAAAATTCCTCAAGCCAGAATAATTGAAAAGTTTTAAAAACTTTCTCTGAATAAATTGTTCCCAGTGCTACAACAGACGTCTTGGATGTCAACCTCAAAATCGGGAGAATCATCTTTGTTTCTGCAGAAAAGCACACCTAAAAATGTTCACGCAAATTGCTATTTGTAAATTGAAGAAAAAGCAGCAGAAGTGGCTGACGTAAAGAGACGTCCATGCTGAAAATGTTTCGTATTTCCGACGAAAGTAACGACTCCCATGTACAAGATCTAGCGTCCAGCCAAAATTAGCTCGGAATTATGCCACGAAGAGTTGACCTGAAAAAAGCTTTAAATCGATGGGCTTGAAGAATCTTGAATAAATGAAACAATCGACCATCGAGTATCATCATCCATCTGCCCGTCGTAAATAAAATAAAAAATACAGGAATCAAGGACGCCAGGAGGTGATTTGGTTTTTCTAGCATGGTAATCTATCCGTCCGCAAGCGACCGGGTCACAGAGGCATATTCTGTTCCACAGCGAACGCAAATTTTCTGCCCGAATTTATATCAAGAAAAACCATTGCTTCGCATATAAAAGTAAAAACAGGAATCCATCCATGTATTTTATATACGACTATACGACACTTCAAGCAAAATTTCCGGGTTCCAGTGAATTCTTTCTGGATATGTCAGCTAGGTGTCGCCTGAAAAAATTCTCAATTCAAAATTAATAGCATTTAAACTAAGTCGAACTCAATGAATTATTCTTCAACTGCAATATAATACAAGCGGAAAATATGCCACAGAGGAGAAAATCACGAGACACAGAACATCAGGCTTCAAAGTTCGAAGTAGACCACATTTTGAAATAACATCTTTTTTGTAAATTTCGAAGGAAGAACTGGTTAGGCATGGGTTTTAATTGACCTTTTGCATGTTTGCTACGCATAGCAACTTAGATTCTCTTTTTTTCCATCAAATATAACATCATTTTAAATTTAATAAACTCGGGATTTCCTTCGACGCCTTCGGTTAGTAAGATGTCGCCTGAATTCTTCAAATTTGACCTGAGGACATCCTACAGAACCTTGCATAACCCAAGTCAAATTGGCCAAGCATAACCCAACTTGCTCAGACCAAAATAAAAACTGAAAAATCTTCAAAGCGAATTCAATTTTACCAGAAATTTTACATCAAAATCGGGGGAATCGGGAGTTGAAGCGTAACAAATATGGTAAAACTAGAATCACAAATGAAGGGAAATAAACTCAATTGACATGGAAATTGAAAGTAAAAAAAAAAAAAAAAAGCTGCGACTGGCCGAGGAACTTCTCCCGACTTTCCTGAATCATTGCCACGCGTGGCAGCAGCAGCAGAAAATGCACATCTGCAAAAGCGTCCTCGTCAGCAGCCGGGCGCAAGTATAAAACTAATGAACTCTGCATCTTTTTCCCCGGACACTTTGAACGGATGGATAGTTTACGAAGCTTTCCAGGGTGGGGGCGGGGGTGGGGGATCGAGGGTTAGGGAATTGGCCCGAGGATACACACTCAGGAATGCCATGCTAACTCGACGTTCGTCGCAGGTTTTGTTGTTGTTTTGTTTTGTACTCGCTCTCGAAATGCTGCCGCCACAAGCGCACTCTACAGTGGATGGACGCCTCACGGTCTCGTCACAGAGAGAGTGGAGTAGTCCGGCCACGGGGGTCGCAGCTCCGTCAACCCGCACCCAGGGAATACCGGGAGATTCGTTACCAGTGGCGGCGGAGGATGTGGCCAAGTCTGGGATCCCTGAGTCGGCGGAGTGGCTTGCGGTTTGGCTTCTGTCACCGGTGGCTATCAATAAAATTGATTGAACAAAAAACTGTTATGACATCTCCCAGAGATAGAGAGAAAAACATTGATTCATCGTCATCCAATTTTTAGGAATCCTCCCACACAACGCAATTAATCCGGGATACCACCATATTTTTGATTGCAAGTCAATTTACAGTAAAACTCCGATTATCGCAATAAAAGTATTAAATAAAAACCGCTGCGACAGGTTCTAGAGAAAGACAAAAAAAGTTGATCTAACCTTGTCTAATTTCTAAAAATACTGTACACTCACCGACAACGCGATTAACACGGTATCCCATAATATTTATAAATAGAAGTCAATTTGCAAAAAATTTTGATTATCGTAGCTTTAATGAACGGATATTCGACTAACCGCCTCCATGTTTTGAGTTCATGCCAGGAATAAAAAACAAGTAGCCTATAGATCTCTCTGTTTGAACTCGAGTCACTTATTTATCCGATTCTTGTCTCATCACTTAGACTGTTGCTTCTACCGGTAGACTCTCGAAAATAATTTCGTATTGTACACCTGAGGAGGTGCCGAAGTAGGAGGAGGTGGAGGTGGTGGAGGAGGCGGCGGGGAGGACGCCCGAGTGCGGGTTGAGGCGGTTTTCCGGCGCCTCTTGGGTCCTGTACGGTTTAGTCGAGCCTGGCGCTGTTCCGTCGTTTCTAAAGCACGGCGCATCCTAGCCTCTTCTCGACGTTTGAGCTTGAACCGCTCGTGCTCGTCAACAGGCATTTCAGCCCTTCAATAATAAACACGAAATGTAACGTTAGCTTCTTTTCGTCCGACACAACAGACATTTTGTAGAAAAAAAAGGTAAAAACGTTTTTAAACAAAAACCAGGAACGACACGCATTCACGAACAGCTTTACAGTACAACTACGACTGAATTGAACTAGTGAAACTGAAACATTTAGATGCGAAAACTCGTTTTAAACCGTCTCAGGAAAACAAAAATGAACGTAACTTTCTCTTTTGACGATTCGGGAGAACGTTTGCCAAAACTGCCACATTAAATAAGACAAATCTTTAGACTAGATTAGGACTGTTTTACATGACTTGGACGCGAATGTGCATTTTCCTCACATAGTGCTGTCAGGCCTTAACGTCACTGCAAGCATGTCATTGGGAATAATTTGCCGCGGCTCTGTACAAAGAAAAGAGACAGTTGACGAATTCGACGGATAATCAATAGATAGAAATTCGTAAAAGAGAAAAACATAATAATGTCAAAAAATTCACTCATTTTCGAAATCAATTTCTATTCCCATTTTCGATACACGACTCTCCCTAATATTGTAAGAAAAAATGAGGAAACCCTTAAAAATGTTTATAATGGCTCAAAATATTGGCTCGACAATTTCGAGGTTTGGCTATCGGGGATTAATATTTTCGATAGGTATATAGAGCATTGATTGAAAAACTTCGTTTGGAAATCAATTCTTAAACATGTCATCTTGATAACTTTAACAAACAATTTATGGATGGATCACTACATGAGTGCCAATTTCGTGTTCCAAAACGTTCATGCGCATTGAAATATCAACATTTTCGGCGAGGTATTGAACATTTGCGTGAAATTCTACACAGAATATAAAATTCTGTTTTCGTTTCAAGCACAGGTCTTGTAGGTAATATCGAACGTAACTACAGCACAGAACAGTACTTAGTGTACGATTCCAACAAAATAACTTAATTCACCAACATTTTACTGTAATTTCAATAACTACTGAATATTTCACTCACAAAAATTTGATACTTTACATCTTTTATATTTTTGCCAATGGCTCACAGCAAAAAAAAAAATGCTTGGGTCTTGAGTACATAACGATGAAGGAGAAAATATAAACTGACAAACTTTTGAACTATTCACCGTACACAAGCATTATAAAGAAAATCTGAATTTTGAACACGAATAAATTCATGAAAAATGGACTTTCTTTCAACAACAACAAAAACTTTACGGACAACGAGCGTGAAACTCGACAAATGAATCATTTTGATAATTGAACAAAACTCCAGAACTATTCCTCGTACACTTTACAGTAGAATAAATCCGAGCAGCTTTACATCGTTCATGGAAAATGACCGTCGTTTCATTCGTAAGAAAAATATCATCAAATTAATCCCGGCACGCGACAGATTTGATATTACAATTATAAAATTATCGTAAATCATCGAAAGCTAGAGAAACAAAAAACAATGGATCCCCCTTTTTTTCTCACCGGATCCTTCGCATTCTTTCACGGTTGATCCTCCTTTCTTCCTCTCTCTCCTGCGCCGACAAAAGCGCCCGTTTCATCCGCATTCGATTCCTGTTAACTTCCCGCTGCTTCGCCCGCCGCCGCTCCTTGGCCGCCTCCTTGGGGCCGGTGCTCTTCTCCGAGCCGGAGCCCGAACACGATTCGGGCTGGGCGCCCATCGGTATGAAAGCGGGCACTGAATGCAACAACAGCAAGTCCGGCTTCACGTCCGAATCCTCATCTGTCCGCGGCGACTGCGTGCTGCTCACAACGACACGCGGAGTCGGCGTTGGTAAGACAAACGACGCGGAGTCCTCCATGACGGGCTCGCGACCCAGGCATCATGACACTACGTCCATCCGAAACGCACTTCATAAATATCACCTTCTCTTTCTCCTGAGGAAAAGTGACCGGCCTTCCGCGAGTCCTTTGCAATTTTCACTAAGCATAAGAGAATGTCGAGGAGACGCCAAAAGTCAAGTCCAGCATTTCACTGCAAGGGTCACTGCACACTCACTCATTCAATAGGAAATTCCCCTTTCTGAAAAGAGAAAACGAAACTTAATTCAAGAACTGGATTCAAAGACATCACACAATTTTTAAAAGTTTCTGCGAAGGTCTACATCCCCAATCATGATGCGCTTTTTTCCAAACGCCAATTCAATTTTCAAGAAGATAGAGGATAGGTGTTTCATATTTGATTACGTGAATGAAGAATGGATGAAAGAATGCATTTCTGCTCTAAAACAAAAAATTCAATGAATTTGAAATGCTGAGAATTTAAATTTGAAGTTTAATCAGGTCTCGAAATCAAGTTGATCAGCATTTAACTCATCAACCGACTACTTAAATTTGAGAGGGGAACATTTACTGGCACAGCTTACTTGAAAGAATATTAAAATCAACTTCAATTAACGGATTTTAACAGTGAAGTATTCGTAATTTCAAAAATCAAAATCGAGATGATTTCATTCCATGTCTATTAAAATGAACTTCTTCATCGCATAAAAAATTGTAAAGATCTCAGCGAGGACTTCATTAATTCCAACACTGACTTTTCGGAGAAAAGCTTCCGACAAAATTGTTCTCCGGAATTTTACAGAGGAATATTTTCCCCATGTTTTTGGGAAACAATACTATTCCAAAACACTTCTAAAATACATTTTAGCATCCATATATATTTTTTGCAGTCATTTGATGTCTTCCAATTAAAATTTAACGTGAAAACTAGAAAATAACAGAACTCATCCATCACGGGAATAAAAAACCGCTATAACAAGATTACAGTTTTTCTTCCTCTGTTATATCCTCTATTTGAAGTATCGGAAAAATTGAAGAAAATGTCAAAATTTGGATTTATAAAACTAAGTTGAGTCCTTCTTTTGCAAGCAGCAGATTGGCGAGATCAACCTACGCAGAAATATCCCAAGAAAACAGTTTTACGCGACATTCGAGACATTTAACTGCACGTTTAAATTCTTTCCCACGGCAATTTTTAGTTACACATTCAATATAACGCGAAGAACACAAAGCAACTCACTTTCCGAAAGCAGCAGAAAACCAGGTCTTTAAAATTTTGTCAAAAATCGTCAGTAAATTCATAAACCAAGAATTCGAAACAGATGTTCTCTCACGTCGTCAAGAATCACGAAGGCACGCGGGCCTTCAAGATATCATCCCGAAAATTCACAAAATAAAAAAAGCTTTTTACAACAGTGTCCTGTACAAAATTGTCCTCATACGAAGAAAACACGGTTTCGGATTGTTGCACAATTCGGAGAAACGCGAAAAGTCCCTTGCTTAGCCCCGCAACAAAAAAGCGAGCATAGATCAGCGATGGCACATACAGGAAAATAAATGACGCATTGAATAAAACACGACATGTCGACAAAAACGGAAAAAATATAGAATCGAGTTGAGCACAAAGCAAAGCGCTTCAACGACGGTAGGCCATAGGTAAAGTCGGGAATGATGACGAAAATGCCATGTCGTCATCTTGACCATCAATCTAAAATTCGCGACGCAAGGGAAAAAATAATGATAAAACTAAGGATTGAAAACGCACAAAAATTACGGCTGTCTTTCCAAAAAATTAAAGCAATGAAATTCCATCACCAACGACATACACAAACACACACGCCAATTACCATGGATTCTCATTCACGTTATTAATGCCTTTCCATTACTAGTGGCTTCGTTTCTGTTGAGCAATAGATCTGCTTCATCACAAAAGAAACAGATTGCCGTGAATATAATTACTCGTCCATCGTGAAAAAAGTTTTAAAATAAAAAAATGGCACCACTAAATGGAATCTCCATTTTATGGTTCTTCATAATGCCCCTATGTGTCTCTAACCCAAGATCTAAATTTCACGAAATCCTTTCTTGATGGTGTCGCCGAAATTGAAAAAAAAAATTTTTCAAGATTTATCTCAGGCTGTGTGAGCTTGGCTTCAATTGGTCAGCTCAGTTTGCACTCGTTCTGCTCATGCGAATACAGTTCAAGACAACACCAGTCTCAAGCTTCAGAAACAGTAATTTGAATCCAACCAGGGATAAGATAAAAGAGGAGAAACGATTTTATTTTGCTGCATCGGGCGTTAAATTTCCAGATAAAAAAAACCTCTGCAGTCGTCATAAATTTAGAAAATGGAGATTGGATCCTCGACATGTTTCAAAAATGCTGAAAAAAATCTGACTATAAATTCGATCAACCCTCATCAACATTTTTTCCGCAAAAATGTTCTTCCGAGGAATATTTAATCTAAAAAATGATCGATAAATTTGCATAACCGTATGTCAAGGGAGGAATCTGGCAGTTTTTTTGTTTTTGTTTTTGCCCAGCATTGAGAGATTCGAAAAACACAGCTTGAAAATATCAAGACAAGTAGACATCTGTACAAAACTTGAGCAAGGAATGCAGCAGGTTCAATCTTCGATTTTTTTCTTCGTGGAGAATATAAAAAAAGCTGCGTGAAAATCGCAGTCACATTCAATCGTGCAAAACGACCCGACAGCCACGAATGAAAGCGATGAAGCAACAGAGAAAAAAAAAGCCATCAGACACACAGCAGCGGCAGCAACAGCAGCAGTGAAGACACCAAAGCAATACGCGGATCCGAAATAAAACGATTTTTAAAAAATCCAATCAAATTCGTTAGTAGAAAGTCGACGCCTCCAGAGTTTTGCAGTGACGTGAGAGAGTGGCATACTGACCATGATTCGGACCGGGTAGGGTAGCTATACTCACGGGAGGCGCTCCAGGATGATGCTGAGTCACATAACCCCTGTGATGATAGTTCCCGGGCGGATGATAGCCTCCGTATCGTGGATCGTTCTCCATCGTTCGACCGTTCCTAGAATAAAACGTCAACGATATTCGACAGTTGTATAAAAAGCATGGAATTTGAGTGAGGGAGTTTCTCCTAATGGTAATACTGTATTAAAATTTAGTAGATTAAAAAATTAATCTAAAAAACCACGTTTTCAACAAGAAAGTGAGTTCATAAAAACGTGGTAATAAAAATAGAGGAGTCTGAAAAAATTTTCAAAGTTGAGGAGATAATTTTCCAATTTAATGTCACTAGAAACTTTGTACCAGACTAGAACGCGCACCGTGTTTTTCGCTCAATTTTTTTGGGGAAAAAGGTGCGCGCAGTAATAATTAAGAAAACCATGCAGTATAGATCAGTGTTCCCCAACCCATGGTCCGCGGACCGGCGCCGGTCCCCAGAAGTTTTTTGCCGATCCGCGGGACATTTTCTGCAGCACAATAAATTCAGAAAAGTAGCAATGAAGTCAGATCTGGGAAAAACAATGGTAGTTGAAATCATCTGAAGAAAAAGTAAAATTTGGCTTTTTTTTATAATTACACTTGAGACAAATTTTCACACGCTGAAATAAATTACATCCATTTTTTCCATCTGAGAAACCTTTCTTCAAACCCATCTTTCTAATTTTTTGTAAACATTCCACTATACACCTGCTTCACTGGATCTTGATTTTTTCGAAAATAAAGCAGCAACTTTTTAAATGCCCGAAGTAGTCTTTCAAGCAAAACTTTTGAGTCGGCAAAATTTTACAAAACTTCGCCGGTCCGCAGAAAATTGTTGGGAAATTTGCCGGTCTGGAAAAAATTTCATGGCGATTTGATGGTCCGCGGGCCCAAAAAGGTTGGGGAACACTGGTATAGATATTATGCGAGAACCTTTTTCAAAACAAATCAAGAAATAAACACTCACAAAGTTCCTGGAAACGGAGGAGTGTGCGGAGGAGTATGGGTGTTGGAGTAATGCCTGGTTCGGTAGGATGGTCCAAGACTCCCGGTCATTGCAATATTAGTTCGACGATTCAAGTTCGCAGCCGCCTGTGCATTCCGGTTTTGTCCCGGCGGCAAAAATGGATCCGTCTCTTCCGCATTCAAGTAGTTCCTAATTATGCAGTAATCATAAATTCCAATCATTCAATGCTGTAAAAGCTGCGCACGGACAAACCTCTTTCGCATGTATATCCATAAATGCGAGTCCATCAGGACGAGCACGTAGAACAATACACAGCATGCCGAAAATGACAGCAACATGATTGTCAGCCCCAACCTGCAAAGAAAATGTAACTGTTATGAGCATCATATCACGCAATAACGACGAAGTCGCAGGTTTTAGGATCTAAAAATCTTGATGATTTGGTGCATCTTACATAAATACTCACATCAAAGCGAAGATTTTTAAACCCCATCTTGGCGTATAACTACTTTACTAATTTTGCACGAAGTAGAATATTCAATGGTTCCAAAAGACAAACAATTTATCGCTCAGGAAAGGAGCTTTGCGAACACGAGTCAACATTTCGGAATGGTCAATCCGAACAGCAATTCTTGTGAAAATAATGTACAAGTGAACTTGACATTTTCACACACAAAAAAGTAAGAACTTTTGCCTACCCAACGTTGCTTACGTTTTTCTTTCGATATCAGGGCTTCCTCATTACAACATGAGCCCGCCGATTCGAGATATTTTACGTTCGAACCCGTTACAGGGAACTGAAGATGTTTTCACGTGATCCAAGTTCGGCGAATTTCCTCAAGGACTCGCGCGCAAGATATTTTTGCAGCGACATCTATGAAACGAAATTAACTCCTGTCACATGATCTCTAAGGTTTGTTTGTGATGATGCTACAGTGCTGTATTACAAAAACGAATTTAATACCTAAACCAACCTAAGGACAGATAATACGAAAACGTTGTTTGTTTATCCTCTTGCAGATGTCGCGAAGACATGGGCTCCTTACACGAAAATAGCGCACTACTATTCACGTTCTGCTCTATATACACAAATTGATTTAGTCTCCGTCTCCAATTCGTGGGAGTTTGCATTTTTGCTCTCTAAAAGGCGTATTTGAATTTCTACCCAAATACAGCATTTCACAGAGAAGCAGCCAAGGTCAGAAAAGATTCGAAAAATGTGACCTCCACAAATATGAAACCAACAAAATTTACGACTAAGAATTGAAGCAGTGGAGAATGAGAGAAATTCTCGGACAAAAAAGTAGTAGAAAACTAGAAATACAATTGAAGCATTGTCATGCGTGTTCCGGGAAGGGAATTAGCCAGCTTGGAGTTTTATCCAAGCTTTAATAAATAATATATTGTACATTGAAAAAGCTTGAGCGAAGCCCGCAAAACTGGGACACTGATGCGGCCAACACTCAAGCATCTCAAGAAGAGGTCACTTTAAAAATTTTTCATCAGCACTTTTCGGGAGAAAAATTGCGACATATACACGCGCAAATACGGCAATTCAATATTCTGAAGCCAGCGCTGCCCATCATACGGCCCAAGGGCCGGATCTGGCCCGCATAGACTTTTCATCAGTCCCGCGGGCCCTTCACTAAAATTTTCAAGGTGGCAGGCGCCACCATCCAAAATATTGTACATATTGCGAGATTCAATGAGGCTATGCTTGTGATTCAATGCATTTCAGCGAATTAAATCTGAAACTTTTAATTCAATAGGGGGAAATTTTTAACCTCAAAAATTATCGTCTATTGCGACCCTCAGGGACTCTCTACCCATGCAATGTGGCCCTTGGATACAAAAAAAATGCATCGACAAGTTTTTTATGCATTACTTTTCTTTGGTATAGGGTGTCCAAAGTGAAGTTTTCGACACCCCATACCAAAGGAGACTGTTACTCACATCAAGTCATTGCACCCGGTTTCAAGGGCTTTAATGTATTCCACGTAAACTGGTCGGCAGGAAAGCGCGGAATGCAGTTGTTTCATGCCCTCGGCAGTTGCGTTGACTGCTTGTCCCAGTTTCACGAGTTGGTCACCGTTCAATCGATTCGCAATGTCATGCACGGTGTTCAACGAGGATTGCATATTACTGGTGGCTCTACCGCTTTCAATCAGGTATTGCTCGAGTGGATTTTCTCCCCGAGGTTGGCACTTAATGTAGTAGTCGACAACGTCTCTCGTCGGGTTACTTCCAATGTGATTCATGACGAAGTCCTCGGGCTTTCTGCATATGTCACTCAAGCCCTGCGAAAGATACACGCAAATTTCGACAGTTAGAAGACAAATTTAGCCAGAGTTTTTAAATAAAAGCTGAGATAAAAATAAAATAATTCGGCACATTACGCACGTTGCTAACACAGTTATGAAAACAATGCTTTCTAAATCCACTTAAATCGAAAAATTCCATAAGAACCTGCATAATGCCATTTCAAAGAAGAATTATTTCGACAATACACCTGGTATGTTAATAGTATTAATGCAATATAAAATGTGAATGAAAAAAAATCCGCATTGAAACAACTCCTTCCTTCGCGGGCTACGCAAATATTCAAGGCCACATGAATTTTCTGCTTCAAATGATTCCGAGTTTTTCACAAGAGGACTATGAAAATACTGCTTTTATTTATCGCCTGTTGAACGCGACGCAAGTCCAACGCCATTATTTTCTTTTTCATTCACACACGTGAAGGCTAAATTTCATCGAGTTTCTTCAGTGGGTAGCTATTTTACGGAAGACTCCGACAAGATTCTGCATCGCAAAATTTCTTGAGGAGCAACAATAAATAATTTGTACAAAGAGATTTTTACAACAAAAACTATTTACATTTCAGAGCCTTGCAGCTCAACTTCTGAAGTTTTGATGTAAATGAAGACTTGCAATGTATTCAAGTATTTTATGTAAAAGAAGACGTGAAATAGAAAGAAAAGTTGCAAAAATTTGAGAATTTCGGAGAGTTGAGGGCGTAGAAATTTAAAATCAGTATTACACGAATTTTATACTGTACAATACTGATCTTTTTCATAGTTATACTAAAATACGGTGGTACCTGGCTGAAATGAACAGGTTAACAGGTTTCCAAGGCTTACACAAAATGTGCGTGAATGTATCGAATAGATTACACGTTTTTCCACTATAATGCATGAAAAATCGCTTTTTCTTTTGAGAAAATTATAATTCTGCACAAAAAATAAAAAAAATAATTGGAGGATCGCATGACTTCCGCTAGGCGAGAACCTAATGTATTTCACAGAGTAGGCCACTTTACCCGGCCAAGTTAAATTAACAATACAGTAGAATCATCTATTTGGAGAGATTACCCGTCTGATTTTCGAAATTGTGAAATTGCAGGTTGAACAAATGAGCCGGAAAATGCAGGAGAAAACCAAGACTCCCAACAGATTCCAGTAGCAAATGCTCATTGGATTCGCTTGCATACTTCGAGCATAGCAGGCAAAAATCCGAAGATTTGTGTAATGAATCCTTGAACGGATTCAAGTTCAAGTAATATTCTAAAATAAATCATTAAAGTTACCAATAGCTGAAAAATACAATATTCACCATAGCAAGGACGAGCAGAGCGCAAGCTACGAGTACACTCAAGACTGTCGCCAGAAGTCCAAGCACCGAAAACCTACATCACGAACAACCAAAAAAGAAATGAATGAAAATATGTACCCATTTCTTAAAATTCACAATACTCACAGCATCAAAGCACATCTGTACCGTTTAGTCAACCCAATGATGAGGATTAAACAGAACAGAGCGAAAAGGCCAAGAACGGCAAAAGTCACGGGAGCGCGTATTTCCTCTACACGACTGATGTGATGAGCCAAAATGGACACTTCCGCGTCGCCGATTTTTCCATTGACTGAAGCTATTCTGCTCTTTGCTTCTGAAACGTTCCTCGACATCTCATCGAGAGCCCTGAGGATCCTTGGGTCACCCGATTGTCGGTTGAGGTCGTCCAGCAAATTTCCAACGCGGGGTTCCACCTCTTTATGCAACTTTCCGGCAATATCATCAGTTTGATTTTTCGCTCTCGATGATAAGTAGTGGATTCTGTCGACGTGGTGAACGAAACTTTCCACGCTTGCGTGCGCAAGGTAGTTTCCGAACATGGCAAACGACAGTGATGCTCTAAATATGAAAGAATTCCCCTGAACTGATCAAGCGGAAATTGTATGCACCACGACACGGCATTCTCGCACCCGGTTTTTGCACGCTATCCGATTTATTCAAAATTAAAAATTTCCGATGACATTTTTGAGTACATTTATTTCGATCGGAAGACCAAAATTCTAGAAGAACTGCCCGCGACATTGTCCTATGATCCGATACAGATGGAATGTTCACTGCTTACTTTTGAACCTTTCTCTCTCTCACAGTAACTCAACTCTGCGTATTCCAAGTTCAAATTAATAAAATTAACAATGCGAAAGCAGGATCCTTGTTGTGCCTAAAAAAAATGTTGTCACTTCAACGAATCTGGTTTAGCAGACAAGAAAAATTGATTTGAAATTAACCTGGAGACTATACTCAAAATCAAATAAATTAGTGACTTGTCCAAACAGGAAAATTCATGATCTTGAGGATCTCGCGTTAATGAATACTTCAGGGCATCGGCAAAACTTTCAAAACCGTTATAATCACTTCTTGAAAGCTTTTCAAAATGTAACATCCAACTGAAAGACGACTCCTACCAATCCAATTTGAACGCTGTTACTCACAAGCAGAGAACGCCGAAGAAAACCAAGACCCATCGCAAGAATCCGAACCGCTTTTTCTTCGCGGTCTTACGCCTGCAGCAATACGCTGATAGGTACACCAGCAACACTACCAAGCTAAGAATTAGTATAACCGCCGGCAGCGAACCCCACAAACCTAGAGTCTAAAAAAAAAAAAATGTCGGTCAAGTATTACGCAAAATTTCAGAGATTCTGCGGTTTTGATCACTTACTTCGAGGTACTGCTCGCTTTTGAGATTGAAGGTGTCATTCACTATGCGGAATGAAATGTCCCAATGTGGTCGAGAATGAAACAACCGAACAAACCATGACGGGTTATACCGAGGAATGATTTCCATTGCAGCCGTCAAGATTGCAAGCGGCGTGATTCACAGAACACTCTCACAACCTCGGAAAACCATCCGAGGACACAAGCAAGCAAGCTACATTCGCGACTAGCCGCGTTTTCGCACGAATCACTCGAAATAAGCTATTTCTGCAAAATAAAGCGCACCCTCAATTTGAGAACTTACTCAGGAAATACTGAAAAGGGGACATCCACTCAAGTAAATAATAGAAATAATCGTGTTTTAAACCGTTCAGGGAACTTCCATGGAATGCCTCGTGGTACATGAATGAAACAAATTCAATTGGAAAACGAAAAGTAACATTCTTTCAACACAGTAAACGAATATGTCTCAACGGTCCTTGACAGTTTTAAAACGCGATTCGAGCCTCTTGGAATACGCATCCAATTGGTACGCAGCCTTTTCAAGCTTCTCAATGCTATCTTCAATCTGCTGAAGTTGAGCTAAATGTGGCTCCAGCGAGGCATCTGAAACAGATCACGAATAACTTGATCAACCTGCATTCATGTTCAAATATCAACCTGTATAAAAAAGACTTCCATTTTCACAAGACTCCCCGAATTTTCAGAAAAGGAAATTATCGCTCACACTTTTCGTTAAGCTGTTGGAGAGATCGTTGAACACTTCCGGTGATCTGGCGCATGTCGTGGTACTTGCTCACGGTAGCCAAATTCATCTTTTCCAAAACTTCGTAATGTTCCTTTGATCGGAAGAAAGTCAGGGTGCATGACTCACAAGGAAAATTAATTACTGTACTCACTTGCACTTGCAGAAGCTCTCCTTGAAGGTATACGGAAATTTTCCCGAACGCATCTCGAGCCAACTCGTTCAATCGCGGATCTTCAGATGAACTATGGATGCTGTCCAACTGATCAGGGGACTCCTTGCCTGCTCGAAACCACGCTTATGCAAAGTTGAAATCGCAGTTTTTAAAAACGTCTCACCGCCTGATAACGAAGTTGAACCTGTTCCCATTCCTGTTTCATGCGCATCCCGGGCGCCACCATCAGAGGTAGCCATCAATGACAATAACTATGTTTTAAACACGCCCCATCTGCCGTTGATATCGAAGAGATCTAAAAATTCAGGTGGAAACAAATTTAAAAATTCCGAATGAACAGCTACAGCACAATTGCATGATGATTTACAGTTAGATCGAGTATAACGGCGACATCCGAGAAATAAAACACTGATCAACGGGAAACGTGAGCAGAAAGACCCAGTTACAAAAACGCGAAAGTCAGGACATTTTCTAAGATACATCTCACGAATTATCTCGATTCTTAAAGCACCGACCACTTCAGCCTCCGCTTACGCCCGAAAGCAGAACCATAAATCGTCACTGAAGCAGGAACTCATCGCCAAGCAATCCGATCAAGTGAGAATCACAACAGAATTAGGTAGGTTAGGGATGTGCACCAGAGTTTCTGAATAAAGTATTGTACTGTGCTGATAAGCAATGAAAACTTGTGGATAATTAGATGTACAGTACAGTATTGCCTTAATCCATCCCAGTCAGAAAACTGAAATTTTAATCCACCTGTGTTCAATCAGAAATTCAAAATCGCTGCAAAAAGTGCAAATAAATTAAGCAAACATTATCTTAAGAAGTTGTGAAAATGAAATTGGCTCTGATTCATGATCTGCGTCATTTATCAAATAGGCTGTAAGTTTTGAAAAAATATGGACATAAGATGTGAAAATGTTATTGTTTCTTCCAAAATAATTTAAATCCTCAAATTTGATCACATGCAAAAAAAGTACTGTACAGAAGTGTATTTGCGATTCATGGATGTTCATAGGAATGAATGTGTTCAATCTGCCTACCTGCGAAGTTGCGAACGACTAAACTGGCTGGTCGGCGTTCCGGAGAATTCGGGGAGTGGAGAACAAAATTTTGTCAGCGCAGTTGCTTTTTGCATGAAGTGTTCGAACGCGGTTACCTTGTCTTCTCCGTAAGATTACTTTCTGTGTCCGTTGATTTCCAATGCGGACAGGTACATTAATCGAGTCGAGAATGCTTTTCAGTGAATTCTTGTAGAGGTCATTGATGGTGGAATGCCTTTTGGAAATCATGGTGTTGTAGCTCAAAGCTTCGGTGCTGCCCCAATTTTTAGAGAACGAGTCCTCACACGTAACAGTTATGTGATGATTTTTTTAAATCTTGATGAACCGCGTTCGAGTAGTACCTGCTTAACCAATGTTGTGACTCTGAAAGCTGTATTTGAAGACCATACTTTTTTTTCGATTCAGAGTGGCAGTAATTACTGTTCGAAATGGTTCAACGCGTGACATTGCGACGTCGGTTGTCTTACAACACGGCGAGCAACCGACGAGAAGTGGCTCGAACTCCCGGAGGAAAACTCGTTTACTTGTACAAGAAGAAACCCGGTGGACATCCAAAATGCGGAGATTGCAAAACCCGTTTGTGTGGAATCATCGCTGCTCGTCCACGTGAATACTCAAGGATCAGCAAGACCAAGAAGAAGGTGTTCCGTACTTATGGTGGTTCTTTGTGCCACAAGTGTCTCCGTCAGCGGATCGTCCGTGCGTTCCTTATTGAAGAACAGCGCATTGTCATCAAGGTTCTAAAGGCGCAGCAAGGACCCACCCGCCCCACAGAGAAGAAGAAGTGACTTCTTTAAATTGTTCGGTCGGTCGGCGCGTTGTTTCAATAAAATCTTGTGCCCTGGGGATCTTGCTTCTGATTTTTCCTCTGTCGAATTCTCGCTGGCCACAATTTAATGAGGACTCTATTTTTCTTTCAGGTATCAGTGTGGTCGAGTGGTGAATCAAGAAGTGTTCTGGGTAATTGGTGAAGTGTTCGTGGTTGTTTTTGTCTGATGATTTATTTGTATTGGACGGGAGCAGATTATAAACTACGTTTTTGTTCTTGCAAACATTTTCAGATACGGTGTGGTAGACTTCTGCGCCTCAAAATGGTTCAACGGGTCACTTTGCGCCGTCGGCTTTCGTACAACACGGCAAGCAACCGACGAGAGGTAGCTCGAACTCCTGGCGGAAAACTGGTGTACTTGTATAAAAAGAAACCTGGAGGACATCCGAAATGCGGCGATTGCAAGACTCGCTTGTGCGGAATCATCGCTGCTCGTCCTCGTGAATACTCTAGGATCAGCAAGACCAAGAAGAAGGTTTTCCGCACTTACGGTGGTTCCTTGTGCCACAAGTGTCTCCGCCAAAGGATCGTTCGTGCCTTTCTCATCGAAGAGCAGCGCATTGTCATTAAGGTTCTGAAAGCACAGCAAGGACCTGTGCGCCCGGCGGGAAAGCAAAAATAGCGAATTTCAATCGCGTTGCTTTGTTTGCTTGGTATAAAAGAATGCTTCGTGTTGATCGTGTGTTTCTTTGCGCTGAGTGCGGGAAATGGGTTCTCTTCCCTCTACAACCCCGACCTCGCCTTCCTTTAATATCTAGGAACTGAATCAATAGCCTTATCGAAAATTACCAAATTGAACTTACGGTGACCAAACCTGACCCTTCTCAAGTGAACCTCATGAAAACCAAGTGAGACACCAGAAAAACGTGGCATGATTCGAAGACACATTTATAGATACTTGAGTTAATGGTGATGCTTGGGCGTTAAAGTGAAGAGAACCGGGAGAAACATTTCAAATTGATTCAACTTTTCAAGGTAAATTTCCTTTAGATTTCTTCGGTACAACCGCTGTTCCATGGTCTTCTGGATTAATTTTGGCTGTGTTTCGAAGTTTTTGTACCGGTTTCCTGTATTTCGCGTGTGTGTGCGGAAAGATTTTTACGATATTTGCTAATTGAATTAATTCGGGAGTGAGTCTTCCCGTGATCCTCGTCTTCATCCGCCGAACGTGGTCATTAACACTATGTCTCACCAAACTGGAATTACTGGTATGATGCGAGATTTATAAAAATGTGTGCATGAATGAGCAGAATTTATGTCCATTATTTTTCAGCCAACGATGAACTTCTGCGATTCTTCGGGGATTGTAAAAGTGGTCACTACCGTGCCGCAAAGGTGTCCATCATACAAGGTACGAAGTATTTCTGTGCTGGTTAAGTGCGTCTTTTACGCTTATCTCTATGGCTTCAAACTGTAGTCGGAGCATATTTTGACTTTCAAATGAGCAAATTTGTGGAGAGATCATTTATTTGTTTTTTACAATTTCTCTACATGGTAGTCATTGGGAAAGAGATTCTTTTGACTCTGTAGCAACGTTTCAAGTCTGAAACGTCTTCGAATTTTCTGAGGGAATTAACGTTAAGGTGCAGCTGTTCTGATTGAATTGAAGGCTGCTAAATTGGCAAATTTGTCTTTATAATAACTTTAAGTTCTTTTAATTTGTGAACGAGGGCTTCTCTAGAAGTGAGGCTGGAAAACCCCGATATCAGATTCCATTCGGAAATTGGCGACATGTCCAGAGATGAAGTTCCTTGGTTTATGTCAAACCAGACCAGCACTAATATTGTTTCCTATTTCAACATGTCGAATGATTTGATTGAATTTCAGAGGAGCTGAGGCTTGTGGATACTTTTCATCACCGTGGGAATTGGGAATCAGATTTTGACTCTATTGTGCCGAAATTAGTCGTCGACAAACAGCCTTGTTTTGTGTTGTTCAGGTAAATGCGTGTTTTCATCTCGCCCCGTCCATGATTAGGCATGAATTGAACAAAATGTTTTCATTTTTTCCTGCTGAAGGCTTGATGTCAGGAGTGCTTCTGGATACGAATGGCTTTTAATCAGCTGGTCTCCGGATGATTCACCGGTAAGGGAAAAAATGCTTTACGCTTCAACCAAGGCGACTTTCAAGAAACTCTTCGGGTCCATCACGGAAGAGTTCTTCGCGACGAGACGCGTGAGTTCTGTTTCTATGATCTATGAAACGGTATTTCTTCATGAACCCTGTTGAGGCTTCGAAGCCGAGAATGCGGATCAACTTGGAATTTTAAACTTCGAAATTTGTTTTTGGGAAATAGTTTTCGTTAAGAATGCTCAGGGTCCACGATTTAGACCTTGGTTGCAATGTGAAGCTACTTGTGACTCCGGTTTTTAGTTAGGCTTCAAGTTACGTCCAGTTACGTTTTCTTGAGTGCGAAGAGGGTTGGGTTGATTTTAATTCAGTTTTTTTTTAATGTTAATTTCAAGTTTTCATTTTTGCAATGTAAAAATAAAATGTACGGTATTTATTTGTGGAAGTGACCACTTCAGAACGAAATTTTGGTTTCCTGGAAGACGAAACATTTTCTGGATCTCAGATTCTATACAACGCCTTGAGATTTCATCGCAATTATGAAATATTTCATGCATCGCTGCGAAACAAATTTTGAGCATGTGACGCAGCTGTTGGTCAATTTTTATAGAAAATGCTGCATAAATGAATCTACAGGATGAAGCCACGGCTGCCGGTTACGTTCGTCACAAGCGAGACTACAAGGGACCTGGCCCTCTTACAACTGCGGAGGAAGAGCTGAGAGAGTTGAACAAGCTCACTATTGAGAGCACTTCTCCTCAAGGTAGCATTTCCGGGATCGCGTTTCCGATGTCCAAGGAGGCGAAAGATCGTTTGCAGAGCTTTGGTCGTGGAGAAATTGACTATGTGCAACTGAGTCTCGGTGATTACATCTTTTCAAGTTATATGTTTTCGACGTTTTCGTAAACGAGTGTGAACAGATTTGTTTTCCGATTTTTTCCCCCGAAAAATGTTGAAGCGTCTTGAATATTGCGTGCGATATCATGGTTCGTTCGATGGTCCAAAAATGTGTTTACACGTGATTGAATTCATCAAATGAGCATATAAATAACTCATCGAAACAGGTTCCTTGTCTTGAGAATTAGTTTGAACTTTGAAGCATCATCTGGATTGAATACGCAACGTTTTATGGTGGGCAAAATTCTTGTAAATATGTTTGCAAAATGTATCGCTTTTAAAGAGGATTTTCGAAATTGGATGATTTCATGACAAAATTGTGTTTTTTTTTTGTTGAATTTAGCGTTGGATCAGTTTTGATGTGAATTTAAAAAAATTAAAATTCAGTTTGTCGGAAGCAAAAACTGTGAGTTATTCAGAATAGTCAGCACTTTCTAGTATTATGTCAAGTTCTCTGATGTATTTTGAAGTTATTAGCAGTGTCTTACGTTTTCCTGTTGATTTTTTTCGGGGCAGGGGGGTGACAAGTTGAGATGCGTCTCTGAATCTATGGCTTCCTATACTTGAGTGAAAATATTGGTAAATCGGGAAAAAAAATTGGACATGATCGCGAATTTCCTCATTCCTCGTGTAGATATTCTGAACGAGCGCATCAACCTTGAGCGTGCCGATGCCTGTGATGTGCGAGATTTTAATGCGATACTACCTGGAGCGAAGGGTCGTTATCACCTCTTCCGATATAAGCATGCTTATGACGGAGATTACCTGGATAGTGTCGGTGAGGATGGAATACTTGATGTGAAAATAAGCGCGGAACCGATGGAACCATGTTTTTATACGTTTTTTCTTTTTTAGTTTTTGTCTACGTCATTCCCGGAGCTGGATGTTCGATCAAAGAGCGAATGCTTTCTTCGAGTTGCAAAGGCCCTGTGACAGACACCATTGAAAACGCGTTCAGAATACCGATTGCTAAAAAGGTTTGGGATTGTTTTTTCTCAATTTTATCTCGAGGTTATTGAACAAGAGAAATTGTGTGTCTTGAGCTTTTAATTCTAGTCTCATGAAATCAGTATCTTGGTTGTGGCTGTCATGCAACATCGAATTCCTCCGAGGGTAACTCGCATGAATTTTGGTTTGCTTGATGATTCAATTTGTGAGAGATGTCACCATTTTTCTATGTTTTTGAACTGGTCAAGTTTGAGGCGTAAACTTCTCCTAATTTTCGCAGGATCTTCTTTGGTTACAGTTGTAATTCGGGTAAATTCTTGCCCACCAATTTCAGTTTTTTGGACGGTATCCACATCCAGAATTACTGTTCTACGAACTCTAGAATCAGAACGGAACTTGGTTGTTTCAAAGAATATTTTTCATTACTTCTAGGACTCGTCGACCGCCAATGAAATTCATGATTAGTGACGGGGTTCACGTACAGCTTTTCAGTTTTCTTTGAGTTTCCAACCCGTGCCAAAATTGGTAACTGTAATGAAGAAATTTAAAACTTTTTGAGCTTCGGAAAAATTATTTTCTAATTTCCAACGAGAGAAGGGTCAAATGAACCAACATTTTTTGCCATCTCACGTGAAGAAAATGTAAAATACTGTATTCCAACTGCAGAAAAATAATAAATAGTGGATTGAAATCTATTGAAGCATTTTCATTTCTCTCGTGTTCAGATCGAAATCGACGTCGGAGTCCAAGTGGACGATGCCTTCCTCTTGGATGAGCTTCATCCGAAAAGCAGTCTTCATCGACCGAAATTCTCAAAGCCCAAGGGTCCTTCAAATCGCGGGCCTCGTCGTTTGCTGAAAGACGGTATTCAGTCATGATTGCTGCGGGTGTTGGAATCTTGCTGGCTATCTTCCGGATGAAAGCCCCGTCAACGTTTCGGGCGTTCTGCTATTCATTGGAAGTCCATTATTTTTATCACCTGTGCATGCTCGGGGCCACCGCTTTTTTTTCCAGCTGCAAATTTATTTTTATTGCTCTGTTTCTACCTTCCTGGGTCTCCATGGAATATAGCCCATGTGCAAAAGCATTCCAAAATTTGAATTATTGAGTTTTGATTGGGAAAGTCTTAGCATGCTCGGGGCCACCGCTTTTTTTTTTTTTTTTGCGTCATTAGCGATTTTTTGTTTGTTTGTATCCTTGTGTGGAATTGTAACACCACACCCTAGGCCGAAATGAACTCCGCGCATGAGTAATCTGTGTACTGTACTCTTGTTTTCTCACTCGATGAAGAAGTATTTTCTTTTTTTTTTCATGTGGAAAACAATATTTGCTTTGGGGTTAAGTGCATTTGAATACGAAAAAAAAAACTGATACTTAGGACTGCCATTTGCAATATGTTTTGCTGCATCCTTTGTTCGCCTTGATTTGCTGTGATGTTCACAAAGGCTAACCCTCGAATCCAAAGCATTGATTTTCAAGTCCAACGAGACGTTGAACCTTTATGCAAGAAACGCAGAAGGAAAGTTTAGTCTTTGATCTAGTTTTACGACTCGCGAGGGTCAGCTGGCGACTTGTTTTTGTTTGTTTTGTTTTTTTCTTTATGAGTTTGTCAACCTTGATTGCACTATTTGTGAAACGGCAATAACCGCCATGAATGGTTGGGTGAATAAATTCATAATTTCTTCCAAACGACGCGTTTCAATCTCGAAGATGGTAGAAAATGTTCCGCCATGTTGCCCAACTTTTTGATGGGCGTCATTTTTTTTTCATGGATGTCAAAGAACATACATCAAATCTCATGAAGTCCGGATTCTTTTTTGTTTCCGTAATGCCTATAAGATCCTGAAATTGAAAATGTCATGATTACGACTTGACATATTCCCAGAATATTGCCCTGTATTTACTTCAATCGTATGTGCATTTTTCTTCTGAATTGACGTGAATTAAGATGGATGCATGCAAATGTTGTAGGAATGCCTCGGACTTTTTTTTAATTTTGGGCGTGCCTCATTCTTGAGTCACATGATGTGGGAAATGTTAAACCCATTCGAATCAGCATTTGAAAAACTGAAATTTATTTTTTAAATGGAAAAGCAGTTTAATCATTCAATTAAAAATGCAATTCTTTCAAATTTTTCTAATATGGCAATTTTTGAGTCACAGAAAGGGGGTGTGTGCATCTCACTTTGGAAAGATTTTATACAGATTTTAAGATGAAAATTACAGGATTACTCACATCTTACTTATTGAGGCCTAGGGAGTGAGAGAGACAGTGATAATTTTCGTGAGGGTTGTCCTGGTGATATATTGGTAGTCTGCGAAGAAAGATTTTAAGCCAATTCCTGCTGAAGACCATCTTATATCAAAATGAAGTTTGAGCAAATACGTGCTTTTGCTTCAAAAATCAACCTGCATATGAAAACCTCCTATTCTATATGGAAAATCATCAAGCTATATGGGATCATTCACATAATGCATGAACAGTATATACGTACCTCAATTACAACAAGAGTGACAAAATATTTTAATGACACAAGAAAAACCACAGCTTCAAGGAAAGTTTCAAAATTTCACCATTCAAAAACACAACTTGAAACGCGAATCATCATTTTCAATTCAATCTTGGACCACAGTTGCAAGAGAATCGCACCTCAGCACCAGGAATCCTGCAGTGAAACCAAATATTCTTGCAACAAGGATGGCACCCTCCCATCAGGTCACCATTGACCCTTTGATAGGTCATGACATTCGAATCAGCATTCGCATCTTGCTTATCTGTAGCAACTTGGTTCAAAATGTCCACCAGCACTGGCACACAGTCAACCTCCAGATGTAACACTCCACATACAATCAGCAATGCAATCGCACTTCCTTGTGCATGGAATCCACATTTTGCTTGATTTTTGTTTTTGCGCTTCTGATGGTCACAACAAAAGAAGTTTGCCTAAATAATAAGAAAGATTAAACAACACAAACAAAGAACAGGTAGATACGTTAGTCACTTTACACGTACACAGAATGTATTACCGTTATAACATAACTCTGACAAATGGTACTCACGAGATTTTTTCACAAATGACATATACGACTCCATACGACAGTTGTACATAATTGGGACCTCACCAATATAAGTCAAACCTTTCTGCATGCAAATTGACAAAATAATCCACCCCCCCCCCCTCCCCCAACTATATTTCAAAATTTTCTTATAGTCTATTCTGCTCCCTATTGTAGACCTCAATATATAACTTAAAGACTTTCCCAATCAAAACTCAATAATTCAAATTTTGGAATGCTTTTGCACATGGGCTATATTCCATGGAGACCCAGGAAGGTAGAAACAGACCAATAAAAATAAATTTGCTGCCGAAAAAAAAAGTGAATAGCGCAATATAATTTACTCTTGATTCAAAGTTCAGCATCCTGAAATCAACTCATTTATTTGGCAACTTAAGGCCCAAAATATCATCAATATCATGTAATTCTTCATTTTTTCCAGCAAACATTCTGGTTCTCCCACAAATAAAAAAAAATAAAAATTTGCATGAGCCTCCCCTAGATTTGACTTGAACATATTTCACTGCTGTACAGTATATCAACTATAGAATACAGTGTTTATATATATAGGTACCATCAATCCATCATAATACCGCTTGAAAAAAAAAACATGGGTCACCTCATGATATTCCATATAGGGTAAAAAGCTCTTCAGCTCAAATTAAGAATGTACAGGCATTGTTAATTTTTACTACAGTGCGTCGTCCCTTATTATCTGTATAAAACAAAGCCAATTCAACATTCCAGGATAACGTCTTGTCATATCACGCAAATTAATATAAACAAGAAGCAAATAACGAACACATTTTCACTGATGGCTGGAATTCGCAGGATAAAAAAAAAAGAACCAGGATAACCGAGTTATTTGAGAATAAATAAAGCCTACACTGGAACACTCTCGTCTCCATCATTCTGATGAAGCCGACTCCTTATATATATACATAGTCTATATGGAAGTCGAAGACAAGGTCAAGGCGCAATATTTCGACTATACAGCCCAGAATTTCTTGCATTCGAAACGTCACTGTTGTCATCATCATGGAAAAAGGAAAACTCGCTTTTTCTTCTGCGCCTGATTTCGCCCCACGTGGCCAGCATGAATCTAGGAACAATAATAAAGGAACTGCGCGATTCTCATCTTTTGAACTCTGCTGAGGGCTATAAAATTGGATCAAAACTATTCTTCAGGCCTCCTCGTGCATTCACAGAAGACTCCACAGAAACAAAAGAAGAAAAATACTTGATACACAGATGAATTCTCTCTGTAATACAATTTTGAAAATCCCTATAACATGGGAAGAAAACCTATAGCATATGAGACTAAAAAAAATAACTTGTTACACATAGAAAATTCTTGTGAACAAGATTTTTGTTTAGAGGAAGAGTTCACCACATTCTTTGGGTATATTTTTAATGCTGTTTTTCCTGGTTCCAAAATGACTCTTTTGCCACAAGATTTTTACCCAACAAATATTGTTAAAACAAATTAAATGTTCACAACCAATTTTTTAGGATGTGCCAAATATATAGCCACAATTAATTTGAATTTCTGTTCAATGCATTTTTGTCATTGCAAAGCTTTGCTGCTGATAGTTTCAATGTCTTCGTTATAACAATATTTTACCACATAAGTATTAAGAAGAATAATTTTTTGAGGAGTTAACAAATCATGCAAAGAACTTTTCATACAAACTTCAATATTTCACATGCTGTGAATTGTTAACAATAAAAGATTAATTTTTCTCCTAACATTTGACAACACAAGTAACCATGGTTTGAGAAGTGAGAAAATATTTTCTGGGGTATATATACTGAATCAGCATCCAAATTTCTACAAGAATTGATTTTTTCCTTATACTGCAAATACATGTCAGGTCATTGCTGCTGGGTGGCTGGAATAATGTTGTCAGGCCCAACCTCTTCAGACTGGAATAATCGTGTGGTGAATTAAACTCATTGCAGAATATTGTCATCAGGAATAACCTTGCCTTTGAGTATTACCCAAGATGTTGAGACTTGAGGCTTTTTTTTTTTTGCTGCACCAGGTTGGTCTCTTTGTGAAGTTATTTAGAAAGATTTGGTTCTAGAAAGACGTACTGGTTTGTTCCAGGAGAGGCTTGACAACAATAATTTTATATTGGAATGATCTACCATATCCCAAGTCATTATTTCATGATGAGAGTCGGTCAAATCATCCGAATCCGCAGATAAATATCCGTTCGTCGCAATAATGATCGGAATTTCACAATCAGACAGAAACGTGATCTCTTTCTTTTGAATTCCGTTAGTATCGCACACGAAAATCTGCAGTCAAGCATGTCTCGCATAAGCTGAAGCAATCAGCCGGTGGGAAAATTTTCAGCCAGCAAAATAAAACGTTAACAAGGGTTTTGTCCCAGTTCCGCAAGTGCAGCAATAGTTTTTCCATCAGGGCAGTATGAAAATGTTTTTTGCAAACGCATAATGCAGGAGGACTCTTTTTATTGCAACAATATCTTGTCTACAATGATTTTCTAAGTAAAAAGTTTTTATTTTTTGGTAGGGGTTCTCTACAACGAAGTTCTATCTACAACAAATTTTTTTTTGGTAACTGGAATTTAATGGTATGGTGAGTCCACCTGCATACTGATGTGACATGGTGGTTATGTTCACCATCAGTAGCCTAAAATATGTTTTCTAAGCATAATGTGATTATTTGTACATATCAATATTCTAGTAACCCTGGTCTCAAAATCACTGAATAAAATACAGTGAAACTTCAACATATGGATATTTTGACTTGGGGACACAACACAAAACAAAAATCTGGCTCAACATCCAGTCATTGGCTTGAGTTAGGGACATTTTTCTGGCATTTCTCATAAAAATTAAAATTTTTGTAGTTTTTTTACTTGTTGATATATCAGTCAAATCAAGCTATTTTTCCACCAAAATTGGAAAATATTTCAATATAAATTTACTATAATTCACAATCAAAAACAATCTAATTTTGTGCCCCTTTTTCAGAGTTTCTTTTTTTTTGCTATCCTCTGTACATTATAGCAAGACACATTCTTGTTCTTTGCTTGCTGGGCTCATTTTTATGCCAAAATATCAGATTCCATGTGGTTTTCTTCTGCACTGTTGTTTTCTATAACTTGAAGTTGTGATGGGGAAACAATTTTTATCAATTTTTTTGAGGACTTATATTCCTATAATTTTGACAAATGGAAGAACCATCAGTAGCCTAGTAACTAATTTTTGTGAGCATAATGTGATTATTTGTATCATAAAGTTTCTATAGTAATCCTGTCTCAAAATTGCTGAATAAAATACAGTGAGACTCCAACATGTGGACATTTCGACTTAGAAACACTTTAAACCCAAAAAAATCTGGCCCAATATCCTGCAGTCGTTTGCTTGAGTTTGGGACACTTTTCTTGAATTTCATATAAAAATCAATACGTTGTATTTTTTACTTAATATTAAATGCAATTACAGTGAGACCCCCACATGCGGACACCTTGACCTGTGGACCATTCAACATAGGGACACTTATTTTCCATGCCAACATTTCCATGTACTGTACAGAGGTATCAGTATTCAATCACCAAATGCCCATATTGTGTTGAAATACATATGTACTGTATATTGATATTGTATATTGATTGGAATCAGTTTAAATTTGGAGACAATTTTTATTTTCATGGAATTATGGTGAGTATCTTGTACATAAAACACGAATTACAAATTATATAATGTAAGTCTACGGGAAAATGAGACTTGACTTAGGGACACTCTTGATGCACCAATTATGTCTGCATCGTGGGGTCTCACTGTAAATACATTTGCATGGAAGTCTACGGGAAAACAAGGTTATTCAACGCGCGGACAATCTCACATAGGGACAAGGTCCAAGCACAGCAATTACGTCCGCATCTCGGGGCACACACATCAACACCAGTATAATACATACCCTTTAATGGCGCGTTGCTTCCGACCACGCTTGACTGCGGTCAGAAGCGCGAAGTATTAAATAAATAATCCGATAACTCTATATATATATAGCCAACAACAAAAAAAGATACGTCAGAAAAGTAATCATCCATCCCCTCCCCTCGGGGTATTTAGGCCCCGGAAATGTTACACTCGGAAGTGCTGATACTGAAACTGCATGATGCGTGTGATGTTGAGCAATAGTATAACATCCGATTATCACACACTTGCCGGGGGTTCCGAAACTGCTACTTAAGTTCGGGCTTTACCAGTGAGCAGTTCAAAACCAGACTGCTGCCGATTTTGGTCATAATATACTTGGTGTTTCTTTTTTTTTTATTAGCGGAGCAAAATGCGGTTGTTTTCAGTCTGCAAGACAATTATGGTGAGGTGAATCTCATTTTTATACAACTGTGATTTGATTGATTAAATTTAAAAATTCTTAAATTCATCCAAAAAAAGTTGAATTTATTAGAAAATTTGAAAAGGGGCATTCTATTTACTTTTAGGAAAATGAAGAGGGATTATTTAAAGTTGAACCTCTCCAAGTTGAATTTTAAGAGGCCAGAAAAAAAAATTTGACTTTGGGAGGTTTTGAGTCATAGAGATTTGCATTAGAGAACCAGGAATATTTGTTATGAGAAACATACAGAAGCATTGCACAAAATGATAATTGGTGATATTTTGGGCCTTCTTAAATGAGTTGAAAGGATGCTGAACTTGGAGGCAATGATTAATTTGCCCAATTAGTCATTTACCACCTTTTAAAACACATAAAATTCCATTTTTGATGGCTTTCCTCTTTCCCCTCTCAAGAAAATAATGATCAAAAGGCCTCCAAAAATTTGACTTATGGAGATTCAAGAGGAAAATAATGTGAGTTAGGGAGGTTTTTTAAGCATTGTTTCTCAGGAAATTCAGAGGGGGATTTGAAAAAAATGACTTAATGAGGTACAGTATTTGACTTCAGGGGGGTTTGACTTATCAAGGTTCAACAGTAATAAAACAATAAATTTTGTACAAAGATTTATTCTGGCCTGTTACTGAAGTATTGATAGAGAGTGGCAGCTTTAAGTGATATGTGGTTTATAAAATTATTTCTGGTTCCATCTCAACTTGATCTGAATCCAAACTGCATGCATTTTTCTAAAAAGAAAACAATTGTGAGTTAGCCACAAGGTTTAATCTGCCTGAAATAAAAATGTTGATTGAAATTTGGAGGACATCTGAGAAACCTCTTTTATACAGGCACATCAACTGACTATGCACCAATTACCCAGCCATGCAACCCTTTTTCTCATTTGGCTCAGCAAGTTTTTTGCTGTTTTAGGAAGTGCACACATTTAAACAACAGGGTTAGGAGCTATATGCTGTATATGTAGTGATATACAGTAAATGTTTATTATCTACTTGAGGTCCATCACTGATGTACAGTACTGTACACCAGGGCCAGGCCTCCACAAAAAAACAAGCCAGCTTTAGAAAAATGTTGTTATACACGGTCCTGCAAAACAATCCTAAAATCGAATAAAAGGTTATTATAGCAAAAGCAAAAGAAAGCTAAATTGTGACTCAATTGAAGCAAAATTCAGTTACTTTTTATAGGATTGTAATTGACTTTTCCTTGTTTGTGCAACTGACAGATACAACATGTATATCTGATAATACTGTATTTTGATCCATTTTGAGAAAAATATGATTAACTTATCATATCATTCAACAAAAAGAGTTGCTAAACATGGTTAAATGAGGTTGAGCGCCATTTCTGAAATTTCTTTTCACCTACAAGAAATAAGCTGCTACTTTGTCACGCGCATTAATAAAAATATATCTCACCAGGTTATGATGATGGTGATCATGGTGTTCAGTGGAATCATCTCAGCGGCTCCCAAGAAAAAACGCAGTTCAAGCAGCTCCAGTTGTTCAAGTTCAGGCAAGGGTTCATCATCATCATCTTCTGGCAAAGGATCCTCATCATCATCATCATCAAGTGGTTGACAAAAACAGGCATCTATAAGCCAATAGCTAGAAATCCTCTCTTATGAAAAGAAGTTGTTGAAATTATATATTGGATTGAAATAAACTGTGTTTGAAAAAAAGATATAGCACTCATTCTGATTTTTGGAACGTTTGAGTTTTCCATGTTTTATATATGCATGAGAAAATTGTCATCATCGTCTTTACAATTTAAAGCAACTGTTCCCGTTGATAAAAAAATTTGGAACAGTAATTTAACAGTTTTTTCAGCACAGTCCATGAGAAAATTGTGCTCAACATCAGTAGATGAACCAAATGTTGTTTCCAATGCTTGGTGTTCAAATTTAACATTCATTTGAGGGAAAACCACAAGGTTGAATAAAAAAAATCTCCCATGAACTACAATAACGGGAACAATTTGATCACCTTCCACATTTGGCAAAATCCTTGCATATATTACCTAAACATTTTAAAACCTAAATAAAAGCACAGAAGATGATTGTGCAAAAGTAAACCATACAGAATCTGCCAATTCAACAAGAGAAGGAGTCCAAAAGGCAAAAAATGGACACACGTACAGTATTCCTATACTGTGCACAGATGACAAAAAACCTGAAGAGCAGATATACAAAATTAGCTTGTTTTGCAAAATGAATGCAACCGATTCAACTATTACATTTATTTCAATTTAACGTCCATGATTACAGTATAACTCAAATTGTACAAGAAATCACAAACTTTTGAGAAGCAACATTTTTTCCTCTTTCTGAAAATGCTGGCATAATGTCCATACCTGATGGAAACATTGTCCAGATGTTGGGGCACCATTTTGGAGTTAAATGCATCCCTAAGTTGAATTGTGGAGACATATACATTTTGGGGCCACACACTGTACATTTCACCTTAGCTTTTGTGAAAGATCCCATCTCATTTTTACTTTAAATAATAGGGATGAGGAAAAATAGGATAAACAAGGGTCAAATACAGCTCAGTTAAAAATGAAAAGATTTTTGGTCAGTATATTTCATTCTCTCTTTGGCATATGCTGAAGCACAATAACACATTATTTGTGAATTACGAAGTTTTGAAATCAAATATGAGAAGACAATGAGATAAGACTTCAACAACTTAGGATAACACAATGAAAACTCTCAAATCTGAGTGAATATTTGACTGCTTTGCACAATATTCGATCACCATAAACAACTCATGCTGAAATATGGCAAAACAGCAAATGAAAACTTGCGCAAAATAAACAAACGAATGGTAAATATTGGCAAGCCGCAAAATTAACCGACGCATGATTTACCGTAAAATTACAGTAAGAAGGCTATGATTTCTTCAACAAGCATGGGGAAAAAAAAGGTAATTTCATCTGTGGCGTTGTAATCGCCAGCGTTCGTTGTAAATTGACACCAGCAGGAAATCACGAGCAGCAGCAGTGAAAGTAATGCCCAACATTACTCCCATTCGCTGAACTTTCAACAGGAATTTAAAGACATTTCCAGCAACCCGTGCAAGTATAAAACGCGTGTAATTAAAATCCAACAAGCAGTTCTTCATCGGCCAAGCTCGTCTTCCGCGAATGCTTGAATTTCACGCTTCGCCTGTCATTCCCGTGTTTTAAAAATTCAAGGAAAAACAATTTTACCACCGACATGAATACAAGGTGCTGCGTGAGTATGTTCTTACTGGTGAGTCAGATTCTACGAAATTGGAAAGAAATAATTTAAGAAAATGTGAAATTTGAACATGAGCCTAAGATGTATCTTAATATATCAGCTAACTTTTTGAGTGGAGACCAAATATAAATTAAAAATGGGCAGAGTTTGTTAATTGCTCCAAAGTAAGCCAGCAATTTTTGTTAATCCTTGCATAGTACCAGACATTTCCCTGTAACAAATCTCCCTCCATTGAATCTTTTACAGGAAACCCCAATTCAGTGTCAATTCAATTAGTGTAAAAAAATCCAAAGTAAGCCAGCAATTTTTGTTGATCCTTGCATAGTACCAGACATTTCCCTGTAACAAATCTCCCTCCATTGAATCTTTTACAGGAAACCCCAATTCAGTGTCAATTCAATTAGTGTAAAAAAAGTATTGCCCTAGCTAAATATGTGACAAAATAGGTAAATTTAGGCGTTTTTCTAGGGATCATGAGTTATTATTGAGAAGCCTACGCCCATGCTCAAGATAATTTTATTTCTAAATTTACATATCACTGGGACACATTATTTGAATGTCCTCCACAATGAAGAGCTTCTCCATAGCATATTCAAATAATTTTATTGGCTTATTTTGTGTGCTTTATTTGAAAGGTTAATACCCAACTTCAAGAAATTGCTCTCCTCCTTTACGCAAGACAATACTGTGTGTCAAAAATTAAATCCTTTCTGCATATAATCCATACTTTTTAAATTTTGAATACAGTAGAATATCATTAAACCAAATATTGTCATAAAACATTGCTGATTACAACATATAATTTTTTCAGGTCCTTTTCGATAGCATTATATAATTTCTTTCCGAAAAATTAGATACAAAGACCCAACTTTTCTTTAAAAAAGATTATTTTCCCTACACTGTAGTAGAAGCCCTCAACTAATCCTTTCTCTTGTAAAATACGCTAAGTTTAATGCTAGGACAATTATGGCACTAAGTTGAGGTTCAAACAATTGACAGTGAACAAGCGTGACCAAAATTGGCACCAGCAAAATTTGTATACCAGCAGTACCTCGCAATTTTCAGCTGACCGTCATATTCGTCGCAATTCTGATGCCTTCGCCTACAAGTGCTCTGTTCGGGTGGAGGAAGAGAAAGGACAACGATTATGCTTCCCTCTCGGGTTCTTCCAACACCGGAAAGCCTCGGTCATCATCATCCACCGGGAAACGATCTTCCGGTTCATCATCAAGTGCAGCGGGGAAACTATCGGACCCAT
>CAJPEX010000425.1:0-106386 GCA_905338405.1 Notodromas monacha
AGGTATCAGTATTCCATTCCCCAAATGTCCATATTGTGTTGAAATATATTGATTCAATCAGTTAAAATTGGGAGACAATGTTTATTTTCATGGAATTATGGTGAGTATTTTGTACATAAAACATTAATTAAAAATTATATAATGTAAGTCTAAGAGAAAATTAAACTCAACTTGGGGACATTTTGACTTTGGGACACTCTTGATGCACCAATTACATCCACATCTTATAGTCTCACTATATATAAAGCATTCTGGTGTACATTTATTTTGTGATAGGAAATGCCTCAATCGAAACCAGAAAGAATGTGAAGATTTTCGGGCAACATGGTGGTTTGCATTCGGAAACCCCTTGTTGGAAACCGAGACGGAATTACCCGGGTCAATCTCACAGAAACATGCGTTGCCAGCTAGTCACATGCATCCAGTTCGGGGGATTTCAAAGAAGAAAAAAAGAAGACAAGAATGACGTTGGATGGTGCCTTCGGGGCGCTGGACATAATCCGGGGTCCCGGGTTCATTACCTGTTTTATGGGCCCTCGGGCTGCTTTCTCCCAGGGCCGGAAGCGCCCCTTGTGCAAAAGTGTTCCATTCATCCGGCGAACAGGGGTCAAGCCGAGCCCGCGGGCGGGAAATTTGTCACAAGCGAGGGCGCAAACCCGGCTCAAGAATGAACCCCTTTGATAAAGCCCATGCAGGAGAATCAATTGAGAGCCTCGGGTTCCCAGGTGCAAGTGAGCTCGCTGAATGCGCCAATTGTGCGCATCAAAAAAAAAAAGAGGGGGAAGGGGGTGCCTCTTCGCAGAACTGCGGCGAAATGAGCCGTGGGATGACGGCACGGCTCCGCGGAATGCGTCGAGCGTGAAATCGGCTGACACGATGCGGCCACCGCGAAAGGGAAAATATTTACGGTGCAATTTGCGCGGGGGATGAATTGCGTCCTTGCCACAAAGCCCCGCGGCGCGTTAATGCCTCGTTCGGACTTATTTGCCGAGGCCTGAATTGAAAATAGCCGTGGAATGAATATCGAACCAACAAGCTGGAAGACCGATTGCGTCGTTCGAGTAGATGCCGAGCCGGAACATTTTCCTCCTTTTCTTCTCCACTGGGACCCGCGTCCACTTCCCGTGCTTTGTCCGCACACAGGTCGGATCACCGACGCCGTCGCACCCATTATGACATCCTCCTAATTGACCCACGCCTCCACCCATTCACCGCACTTGAGAGTCATCTTAACGAGGTGTGTTCGGGGTTGTTGCATTTTACAGCCTTCCTGGGGTATGAAGCCCAGTACAGAACAGGTCTGCTGGTCTTTCCATCATCCAGACTACCCATATTCTTCCTTGAGTAACATACATCCAGGAGTAAGACGCGCATTTTAGCTTGTAACCCTTCCGCAGCAGAGCCAGGAAATATTTGGTGATAAATTTGGTGCCATGCAGCATCAGAAGTGAAAAAAGCTTAGTCAGGTCACGAGACCCAAAGTCCAGAAAAATAAAAAGGAATTTAACGTTCCATTTTGCCCCAAACGTTAATTGCTGATGGGTGGCATTTTTCCAGCATTCCTGCTGTAGGATTTGTATTGCAGGGGTTCAAAGAACGATAGCTGTAACTTTCCTGGATTTTTCCAGACTTTGGCTGTCCAGCCAAAGCTGCATGTGACCTTTGGTCAAGCCAAAACGTGCAAACCTGAGAATTATCCTGACTCTGCTGTGCAATGGAAATTGTGCTGCCCTCAAAGGGTTAAGCTCAAATTTTGGAAAAAGCCGCTTCCCTGCATAAGATGTGTACCTTCATTTTCAATTCTCAAAATTCATATTTTTTTGAAACTACAATTGGTAAAATTCTAAATACAAGCCCACTTCAAATTAACTTCAGTGTTGATGTTTTATCTTATGCAAAATAACAAAGAATCGTTAAAGAGGAAACCTTCACAAAAAAACATTTAAAAGGTGGAAAAAGTTTGAAGCTTAAGAAAATGTGTTGGGAAAGTCATACATACATACCCAACTATGATGCGCACTTTTTTTTTCTCAAAATTGAGAGAAAAAAATAAGGGGGTGTGTATCCTGGGCGGGTATACATTTTGCAAAAATTTTTAAAAATTTATGGGCATGCATTATACTTTACTTGATTCTAACAAGAAATTTTGACCAAGTTTTGCAGAAAAAAAAAACTCATTTTGATGGAAGCAATTTAGAAGTACAGTAGTTGAATTCATTTTCAATTCATGTCCAAATTCAAACTTTGGTGTTCTGTTTTAAATATTCTGGGTTTAGAGATGCTAAAAATGGGATGCGCATCTTACTTGGGGATAGAAGTGAAAACCATTTTTCAACTGAATCGCCCAGTGTGCACGTCTTGTTCAAGGGCATGGGTGGGAAGCTCCTGAACTGGCGACATCTGTTGGCGTTGGATCGCGATAGATGTTGAAAGTAGAAGAGTTCTCAAATAGATGTTATTCTGTCAGGTCAATCTTCGAAGAAAAGTACCTGTACAATACTGTACTGTATACTGTAATTTCGAAAATATCGAAATTCATCATCTCATCCAAATCACTGTTTCTCGTCTTTTTCAAGTACATGGACCTCCACAATCCAAGTTGAGCTTTCCCCATCAAAATTCCATGTTGTATCCTTGCCTATACCCCACGAATCCAATGCAATTTTTACGCCTATACAATTCAAGTCAAACCTCTCAAATTTGAATGTTGAGGTTTTTCAATATTAAATCGGGCTAGATTTTAGAATGTATCTGATTGGTTTGCCTTGGTGGAGCTGGAAAATTTTTTTCATGCTCGCCACAAGGGCTTATGCATCAAGGCATCTTCCTGTAGGTAGAACATCTATAAATACAGTAATGCACACTCATCATAATTGTGCAAGCAAAATATTCTCATTTACTGTATTAATGTAACCAAAGTGAACCAAACTTCCAAACTTGAAACTCTCTTTGCGCAGATTTTCTTTTCAAAATTTTATAAGCATGCTGAATACAGTTGTGAGGGAGAATAACTAGTCCTGGACGAATGATAAACTTTAATGCAATGCAATTCTTGATTGAGAACAAGCTTGTTCATTCTAACAATGCCTGAGCAGAAACAGTGAAATTGTGCCAATGTATCTATGTCTGCACAACTAACAACACCCCTCAAATTGTTTGTCTTAAAGAGCATGTAAAGCATTTTTAGTACACAAACCCTGCAACCATGATTAATATATTGCACAAACCCAAAAGGGCCCTATATGGCCCACATGTGGGAATTGCAGTCCGCCTACCCCAAATCCCCAGTTTTGAATTGAATGTGCAGAAAATGTCCACCGCCACTCCACACATCTTTGCATCTTTCCCTCCTTGGCAAACATACACAAAGAACAGCAAGATCAGTTTCCTATTGGCCAGACATACAGTGGACCCAGCAACCTTCTTGGAACTTGACCATGAAGCAACTTCTTTTTTCCAGGCAGCTTCCCTAAGTAAGCAACCTGGCAAATGCCACAACCTTTGATCAGGGAAAGCTTCTTGCAACCAGTTTCTAACCAATGCAGTATACAACCAATCTCTTTAGCAACCCACATGAAAATCAAATCAACTGGCTCGCATCTTCAGTATTCCTTGATTTGAAAGACCCAACCTTCCTCAACTGCCCCACAGCAGAATAAACCACCCCAAGGCTACAGAACCATAACTCTATGAAGTATTTCTATTTCCAGTCACCCAGAAAATCAGCAATGCAAACTGTGGCGCTACATCTACTAATCAGATGCTAAAAATGCTTTGCTTGAAGAAGGGGAGTAACTACTGCGGAACTGCCACATAATGCACCAAGACCAAATAGGTGCGCAACAACAATCAGTCCACAGCATGTCTTCTTTTTCTGAAATTACCCATCTCAGACCAGACCTGAACTCCAGTGGGACTTTAAATTGATATAAAATGTTATCTTGGCCTGGGTGATGAAATTCCATAAGAGAAAATATTTTGGCGATGATACAATTTTTACAACAGTCGTTTTGGGAGGTAGTGGATCACTGATTTTTACTGGAATACTGTTGGTAAGCCTGGGTCTTGCTGAAACTTTGGAACGGCGCCAAAGAGGATTGAAACGGCTTAAACCCTTCTTGGTTGGTTTCAACTTGGTCAATCTTCCATATGCCAGCAACCTTGAAGGAGTTATCAGGCCAGTACTGACAAAGGTTATTTGAAGTAAGTAAAAATGCCCACTCAGCCTTTAGGAGGCCGGATCCTCCTTATTGGAGTCCCTTTGAAGTTCTTTACTCTCACATGCAAAAGTACATCACATGCAAATCAGGCACAGAACAGAGCTACCCTACAGACACACAAGAACCAAACAAAATGTCAAGCACACAAGAGACGTCCTATCAGAGTAACATCCTGAAGCAAGGCTCTTGGAGAATTAACAAGCTTCCAAACTCTTCAAATCCTTTGCTGCCCGTCAATTCCTATCTTGCCACCTGGTTTACCACAATGCAGCAAACTGGGTATGCAATGGGATTCTGCTCCACATGCCTGGTGATGTTGGCATGCCCTGGGCAAGGATGCCGCACTCAGGCCATGCCACAATGCAACCCAACAGGAGTGCAGATGTCGTGAGGGTTAATCATTCCCAAATAACATGAGCCTTGGCAAATGGGAAAAACGTCAGTCTTGCAGTTGTCGTCACCCCAGAAACCATCTGGAAGTTCAATCTTGATTAAAAACTATGTGGTCCAGTGGGGTTCCTGCTAATTAACTTAGCTAGCTTGTAGCAGAAAATACGTTAGTGATTGGCTGACGTACATTACGTGCAGGAGAGAAGTATTGAAGAGCCTCAATCCCTTATCCAGTCATGTTACAGTACTTTCCAGTTGATTTCCCCTGAGTCAATGTATTGATAAAGTTACAATACTTACCTTACATAGTTAAGTATTGCCTGTGTGAACCATGATTTGTATAAGATCGACAGGAGGTAATTTTACGGTAATACAGACCGTACTGTATATACCTAGTGTACAGTAATTCGAAATTTTATGATTCAATTCCACAGAAATTAGCATAGTTTACATTGTCAAAATGCTCAAAATTGAGAAGCTTTCAATTTTTGCAGATTTTACACAAAAATCACGAAGAAATAGGTGAGGTGTTATCCAATGCTCCAAGTGCTCACCCCATTCCATAAACTCTTCTCGAATGCTCACAGCAGGTAAGACCAAGAACTCAGGAAACGTTTTGACATTCCAAGTGATGATTAAGTTTTTCAGTTGAAATACTCGAAGTACCACCAACTATGATGAACCTTCCCTGGGTGATGCATATGCATGATTGAAATGCATGTAAGAATTACTTAAATATATAATGCTGCTGCATATTTTTCACAAGTGCATGTTGGCGCGAAATTATAGGGATGCTGAAGTAGCAAAGATAAATTATCAAAAAATTTTGAAATTATATTTCGATACTGCATTGCAGATTCATGGATGCCACAGACGCACTTGGTCAGTTATTATCTGTTACATCATGTGCATTATTATACGTGATCCGATAAAAAATTTAGATTGTGTAGAGCTTCACATTAAATCCTCACAGCCATTGCATGGATATGAATTAACAATTTTTTTGCAAGGAGCAGAGCAATACTAAGGCGTAGAAGATTTTTCTCCCGCGGTAGACGACAGACGAGATTTGTAATTAGAATTTCGTTGGTCTCATCTCTATCCTTCAGTTCTGCCGCATTGAAACTGTGTGCACTGAAGTGTTCTCTGATTGACAATTGAGAAATTGACCAGCATTCAGTGTATGCAGTCGTAACAGCATGGTTGAGCGGCGAAGTATGCAACCAGCACTACCAGCAGTAAACATATTGCAGCAGTGCATCAGAATCACATTATGCGTTTACCCCACCGTTGATACATGGGAAATACGAGAAGATACTTTGGGGTTAGGATTTTAGTTGCTGAAAGATTTGATCCTCAATAAACACCTTGTAATATTCTGCCGTGAGATCCTCTATTGCGATACACGCACGAATCGTCGGGACTGCAGTAACGGGCACTTCAGTGTGCACGCGAATTGAGATGCAGCGACATTCTCGCGACACCTAGCTTATGCATACTAAAGTGCCGGAGTTACGAAAAAGAAGATGTCGCTAAAAACAATATTACACGAATGGCAGTTGGTTGTGTTATGTCATATTTGATGGTGATGCTCCGATCGTTTAAAGTGATTATCAAACATTTTTATTCCTGAGACAGCTATAATGAATACAACACATGATTTATGAAGCACTTGCATATACGTCCATGCCGTGGAAACGAACACATAATGAGCAAAGTTCTTGGGATGTATGCAATGAATCATACGTACGAACACAGTATAGGTATACAGTATTCCTCAACTTTGTTAGCTATTAGTGTAGGTGCTCCATGTATTGAAAAAAAGCTTCTTTATTCCGCTGGTGGCGTTGGATATAAATGCAATGTGCGCTATACGACTGTGTATGCATGGGATTGCATCTTAGGTAAGTTTCCTAATTTAAATTGCAGCAATTGTCAATGATAGCATTCTGTATATAGGCAGCAAAGGGCAGGTGTCAGTGCAGGTACTCCTTGCTACATCATACTGTATATGAATTAAGTCCCTGTATCAGTCGTGAACTGAAATTATGTTTGTCCTGCTATTGCTTCTGGGTAATCATGAAAACTTGTCCTATAAAGAACTACAGAGCAAGAGCGATACAGTGCAGTAGCCCAATTTCCGATGTTTCACCAGCATTCGGGCAATTGTGCTCATCAGACATTCAGTGCCGGAAATCCCCTCCTGCTGTAGAACCCAACGCAAATTTACGGCTTGCGTGGGTTTAATGATGAGTCTCTGTGGTTCTAGCGGACAATATGGCCGCGCTCTGGACGCTCCACGCCAGTCGCAATCACCCAAGGTTCTCCTGCGTTGATAAGTGGTTAACTGAAGTGGACCAAAGAATGGTGAAACAAGAAGATTCGGGTTCGGTGGTTCCGCGCATCCAGCTCCTCGCGTTGATAATTTGTATTCCAAGCCGAATTCAGCTCTCTGTGCATATCGCGCTTTAGATAAATCGGATGTGGTGTGCCATTGCTTTGGCGATTAAGTGATTCACTGTACTTTTCCTCTCTTGCTGATTCACGAGTGTTCTCGGATCTCGCGGGGATATTATATATCTCTGAGGCCTCTTACGACAGTGATTGCCAGGGATGAATTCTCTACATCTCTGTTCATGTTGAGAACAACTGGTGGTCGCATTGTTCGACGTGTTTGATTGCCCGAATATCAGGTTTCCGCCGGTTATTATATACGCTTGAATTTTCGCGTAATTGTTTGCTCGTTGTAGTACAATATTTACATCTTTTCTTGAGATAATTGCCTAGTGAAGTGGGTAGATGTTGCTATTGACGAAAGTTTTCTTCAGCTATTCAGGTTGTTGAGTTGCCGAAAATTTATGACCCGAGTTCGTGTGAATACTGACAAAATCCTTCAATAGTTGGTGAGTATATCGTTTCTTATTGATTCGGAGGACTCGTCTCCTGCGTTTTTCCAGTCTGCATGCATGAAAATATTAATCATTTGTTAGTCGCAACGTCGCGTAAGCAAGGTGGTACGTTGAAATGTTGAAGCGACTCTTGCCGTGTTGTGTAGGTGTTGCATTGCGCTAATTATTTTCCTGGTTTTGTACAGCTATGATGTGACCGCGTATTATGTATTCCCAGAGACCAGAATCTCGTTCGTCACCCAATTATTCCAGCATGGACGAAGCAAATGAGAAGAAAGGCAATGATTTCATTCAAGAAGCTCGGAAGAAATTGAATTCGAAGGGCTTCCTCGGTGGCCTTTTCGGGTATGTAGTATGAAATGAAAAGTTTCGGAGCTTCTTGTGCGAGGAATGAATTCTTCGTAGATCGAGTTCGAAGGTTGATGAAGCCGTGGAGCTGCTCGGACGAGCTGCGAATTGCTTCAAGATGGCTAAGAAGTGGAGCGCAGCGGGAAGTGCTTTTTTGGAGGCCGCGAAACTTCATTTGGACAACGGTTCCCGGCACGATGCTGCGACCATGTTTGTTGATGCGGCTACGTGCTACAAGAAATCTGAGCCAAACGGTATGCACTGCAGGGCTTTTCTAATCGCCTAACGTGGAAGGGTTTTCGAACAACTTTTACCTTCGTGTTATTTTTTTTTGCATGACGGTGCGGGAATATTGCTTTTTTGTAGAGGCTGTCAACTGCTTGCTTAAAGCCATCGAAATATACACGGACATGGGAAGATTCACGAGTGCTGCGCGACACCACATCAGTATTGCAGAGATATACGAAACTGATCTTTGTGACTTGGAAAAGGCTATGCAGCATTACGAACAAGCTGCGGATTATTACAAAGGAGAGGAGAGCACTAGCAGCGCGAACAAAGCTATGCTCAAAGTCGCACAGTATGCAGCCCAAATGGACAAGTTCGAGAAAGCGATTTCGATTTACGAGAATGTGAGTTTTTGGTGTTAGCCATGAGTGTGGGATTCTTTTTGAAATTTTCACTGAATTTTTCTGTGTAGTCTGCCGACAGTGCTCTGGGCAGCAGCCTTTTGAAGTACTCGGCCCGTGAATATTTCTTCAAAGCAGCTATCTGCCACCTTTGCGTCGACTCCCTGAACGCGCAACAAGCGTTGAAAAGGTACGAAGAGAAGTACCCGGCATTTCAGGATTCTCGTGAGAACAAACTGATCAAGACGCTCATTGAGAACATGGAAGAAAACAACGTAGAGGGGTTTAGTGAAGCTATTAAAGAGTACGACACTATTTCACGCTTGGATCCGTGGTACACCAATATGCTATTGAAGGTGAAGAAGGGTATGAGCGAGTCCGAGTTATGCTGAAAAAGTTGCACCCTTCTTTTGCGGTTTGCCTAACCATCCAATTAATTCTTTTGGCTGGAAGATTCGTGATGAAATATTGATCGTCCCTCGGTGGTTCTGAGATTTCTTCATGTTGTTGGGAGTGGTGGAATCAGATGAGTGGCAATTTTGTGCTGATTGACTTCATTCCAAGTCGTTTTCGGCAGTTCAATCAAGTGTGTAGGTTCACATGGCATGTGAGGCTTACTATGCCTATGACTCATAGATTTTGATTTTAAACAATGCATGGTTGCGGATTCCATTGGGTATCGCCTCCACTTCTACGAATGAATCCGAAGTGTGCAGAAAATGTAGCTGCATTCTCTCCATATACGACTAGAACATCATCTGGTCTTTCATCTGCATTGAGTATTCTGGAGAGTCGGGTTTTCTGAAGAACCCTATCCTGGATTCTCTCGAAAATAGCTTTTTCACTCATGTTACGGCGAAGCGCACGTTCTGAATTACTCGAGTTTGAATTGGAATATCATTTTTTATTGAGTGATTGGTGTCATATGATGGATTGTTCCCTAGATTGAATCGTAGAAGTTTTCGTGTTACGAGTTGTGGCGTTGATTGTTTGACGTGTTGATCGCTTTCGGTAGTTCAGTTCATGAGTCATCAGAAGTGGATTTATCGCGTTATCCTGCTTCTGAGGCTACGATGTTTTACCACTTTCCTGTGTGTGCTTGAAGGTTTGCGAGAGCTTCCGTCGTCAGTTATCATACCTGGGGCTTGGTTGGGATTCCTTGGATTTTGTTGACTTAAGGGGAAGTGATGCATCGATCTCAATTCAATAATGTAGTTGTCGGTTGGGATAAATCCGTTGTAGTCGCGGTTAACGTCACGTCGTTATTGTGTGTTTTCGGGGATTCAGGATCATTTTTGCCGTCTCCCTGCTGGGTTTATACCAGGTGGTGCATCATTCCTGTTTTTTTCATGTGATGATCGTGAGTCATGAGTCGCGTCGTTATCCCGGGAATATACTTTCAATTCTTTTTTTTGTGCTTGAACGAGGTCAAGTAAATGATTGATCTGTTACTTTTTTCGTTGAAACTCAAGAAATCTCTTGCTCTCTAGAATCGTATTGAAAAATTAATGACTATATCTTCAAATATTCAACCATTCAATTCCGGTTACCTACTGAACAAGTCGTGTCCTTCGTTCAGTCGTTTGATTTCTTATCGTGCCACCCTCCCATTGAGGAATTTAGCGCATGCAGAAAAATATGGATGCGTGATTGTTGAACGTGAATATGTAGAACGCGGCGAGGGTTGCGAAATTTCAAGTTAAACCGTATTTCATATCTTAATTGATGATCGTAACTCTTGATGTGACTACTGTTCAGTTTCTGTATCCCGCCTTTGTTCAAAAGGATCGTTGTCATTTTTAAACGAGTCGCAACATTAGCTTTCCGCCTCTGTCCAGATGGGTACGAGTGAATTCACGAAGAACTTGACGCATTCGATAACCATCAGATTTCATTTTCGATTGTGAAGAAAATTGTCGCTAAGCATCAGTGATATTTCAGGTGTTGCAGTGATTGTTTTTGGTTCGCAGTGTTTTTCACTTTCCTTTGTGATGACTTTTTGTCCCGTCTTTGGGCCGGGATTATCGGTCTTCTGTCTGATCATCAGCATTTGGGGAGTCATTCAAATGGTGAGAGATATTTTTGATGCTCTTCCTTTAATACATTTGAACTTGACATGTTTTTTTCTTTTCCAGGCATTGATGGGGCTATTCTTTTACATCCGAAGTGTTGCGCTGATCGAAGACATACCGTTGACGGAAGAAATCAAGCGTTCTCCGGAAACGTTTTTCTCAAGAGTTGATGAACTTTATGATCAGGCGAGAAACTAACCAACAAATCTAATCCTGTTATGAAAAATAATTTTCGTGTATTTTCTTCAGAGTGCGGACAACTGCTTCGTGGCTGCGTGTCTCTACATCGTTACGATGGTCTTTTCTCTGTGGCAGTTCCTGATGAACAGACGCATATCTTTTCAGGTATAACGCGCTCACGAGCGTAGTAGCTAGTATGCAGTGTAATCTAGGCATTCGCATCTGAAATGCGCCGCCAGTGTAGTTGATGATGTACAAGCGAAATCGAAGTCTCAAACTCGGCCCTTGCATTGGGCATCTTTCCAGGGAACTCAGTTTTCAAACCCTTTGTCGGATTGAAAGCGGTCGTCTTCCGGGTGTCCGGGTGACGAGCTCGCCAGCTTACATATACGAAGTGTCTTCCTCAGAAAGCACCACCGCTTCCCTTTCTAAGCTTTATCGTCGCGATCGTGTGATTATTTTCGTGTCGCACTTCCGATGTATCCGTTGCCTTAAGCCTACGCAGTATTGTTGATGGCTGTGGTCACGTTGTTCTTGGCCTTTCCCGCTTAGAAGATTCACTCCTTAGGGAGCATGGTGGTTCAAAGACACTAAAGCTGGTCTAGAGTTCAAGTCGCATCGTTCTGCTGGATGAGCCACGCATTGTTTCAACTGGTGAACGTCATATTCCAAAGTTCTGAGGCCTTCTGACATACGTCACTCTGGTTTCAAATTGATACTGTATTTATGTAATCGAAGTTCAAGGATTTTGATTTTTGAGAAGAGAACCATGGCGTTCCGAATGGTGGAATATTCAGCGGAAAGTATCGCGTGCATGGCGATGCGACGTGAATCCTGCACCAGCTTGAAATGGAGCATTGTCTCATTGTTGGCTGTCTCTTTTGTGTTTTACGCTTCTGACGCTCTGTCGCTGCATGAACCCCTTAACCCTCCTTAAACTAACCCTACCCTGATACCTTGCAAACCTTGTTTCCTTGACCTATCCACGGCATTCGGCCAGCCGCGACTAGAAGGCAGATGGTCCCAACACGGATACCAAGCAGTTCCTCGACACGAGCCCGTCGACCCACGCGAGGAGAGAATGGGGCAGTCAGCGTTGGAGGCCCTCTGGCAACGGCGCGAGTTCGGGACAACGTTACGGCGGCGTCGACTTGCACCAGGACGACGACGAATCCACAGTGGCTCTGATACCAAAACGAGCTGGACGGCAGGAGCGCCAGCCGCTGTTGGGTTCGCGCAGCCGACGTTAGCTGTAAATAGGCGCTCTGTTTCACGGACATCGCGAACTTGACTCGACTACCCGACTCCGCACCTGACCTCTTCTTCCGCAATGTGTCACTTGTCCACCATGTTCTGAGAAATCGTTCGTCTATGTTCTTGATCATCAAGCAAGGCTCCTTGTGTGCATTTCTTTATGCCATTCTGATGAAAGTTGGCATTGAACTTTTTCCTATTGAAGCAGTCCTTGGATTTTATACTACATGTCCAGAGTTCGGTTTTGTCGACTGTGATCCTGTAACAGTTAATGTGAGCCTTGTTCGTTGACAGACCCGAGAGCTTCCAAAATTATTTTTCGGATTCCGTCGGAGAAATCCTTTCGAGTTCATAAGGGCTTGGATGGTTTTTTCTTAGCTCCAGGCCATTGGATTAAAGCGGGAACGGTCTTGAACATCGTGGTTTCGCTGGCGTCCAATACGGAACCGAGTGCCTTGAAATGCTGATTCAGATGGACATGATGCGGAGAAGCTTCCTTTTTTTTTATTCGCTGTCGCGTGCTCCATGGAAACGAAGCTGCGGTGGATTCCTTTATTGTTCGGCATCCGACCTCGCAAACTTTTCTTTGATAAAACACGATTGTGATATGTTTTTTTTTTCGGGTGTTGCTACGTGTTTCGTCAGAGTTTGATTAAAGGTTTACGGGGGAGTTTTTCTTGAATATCAAATTTAATATGAGTGTAGATCGGGCAGTAAGAGGAAAGGCATGCATGGGCTGTGGCCGTGGAAGTAAGTTCCAGAAGTTCTCCGATGTTGAAGTAGCTAGTTGTCTGCCGGAGTTCGATTGAGCTGCTCTGGGAAATGTCAACGCTGATGAAGTTCACCCTCGCGAGAAGCGCAGGATTTCTCGAAAGGAAAGTTGAAGCTAATCCCATGTTTTCGCCGATTTCCCGAAACGAAACACGAAAAATAAGTGGCCTGTAGGATCATTCGTCAAGATCCTGAAATTACGACAGATTTCCGACTAGTATGTTAAGTGTACGGTGACCAGACTGAATTTCCGGTGTGTCCTAGTCTGGAGCACATCAATCTAAGTAATTTTTGTTCATTGTCGTTGCCAAATTAGTTTCTTTACCGGGATTTAATGCCGGAAGTGGCTGGAAACGTTTTCTGGTTCCTCAGTGCGTGCATGTAGTGGAAAAAAGATGAAACGTGATGAGATGGTCGAATTCATGCTTCGTAAATTGATTCACCGAGTTCGCTGAACTATTCACAATATTTTGTGTACTGCCATCAGTTGTGAATGTCATGACCTTTGTGTACTTGCGATTAATTTAACTTGGAAGTGAGCCTAACTAGCCTAATCCCCTGATGTACAGTAATTGATGATTGTGTGTGGCTTCTCTCTGCGACAAACTTGGGGACCAGAGAAGAATTTTTTGTACAGAACCCTCTGTAGAACTGATGCCCTATGCCAGGCCAACTATAAAAAATTTGTTACAAGGTAAATTTTCACTGTACAGTCTACCTAAATGATCAATGGGCATCCACAGGAAGATTTTCTGTAGATGAAGTTGAGTTTTATGATATCCAAGGAAATTCTCCAGGGTGCTGAACTTAATTTTTTTAGATTTTCATTCAAGTGATCCCCTGAAATGATCCATGGTTCACCGGTGACCAACATTTATTCTGGACACATATTATGTCCAGGACACATATATATATCCTTATGGAGAAAGCTAAAAATGTAGAAATGGAAAGGCAGTGAAGTTACCTTGTTGATACCGAGACTCATTCCTCTTTCCATGTGGAGCTCTAAATTTGTTCTGTGGGAGAACCAGTTTGCCATTCGACAAGGTTGAACTACTCATGCTTTTTGGTATATTGGACATCCTATACTGGAAGTGATGAAGTCAAATAATCTAAGTAACTTTGTACCGGCTTCGGTAACTCAAATAGATTCTTTGCTGGATTCGAGCTCGGAAATTATTGTGCGTAGATGAAGTAAGTTGAAAATTTCCCCGTCCCAGTCGTCAATGCTCGCTACTGAGACCTCGTTGATCCACCCTACCGTTCGGAAATCCGTCTCTCATTCACGGATCAAGAGGGCTGCCCCCATGGACACATATCCTGCAGTCCGACCGAAGTTCCCGTGAGCTTTGGTTGCCAGGGATTGGGTTGCGTGTTGAAGGTACTGTTTTGCGAAGTGTAAGGTACCCATAAGATTTCAATTGATGTTCACCTTTGTGCTTCGGTGATTTTGAATTTAACTTGTTCGCCATTGGGTGGATTCGAATGTTACCCATTGTTTCGCATATTTGCTCTCTAAATGAACACTGAGAATGTGATCTCAAGTTTTTTATGCATGTATTAAGCTGCTTTCGGTGTGATTCTCTGCATATTTGTTACCATTGTATTTAAGTCGAACCTCATGTACGATTTTCGGAAGTTTTAACAAGTTGATACTGGGTAGGTCAATCTTCACCTGAATGCTTTCTTTTGGTTCTTTTCGGAACGCTTGCCGAATCGGGTGAGATGTGGGTTAGCATTTATCCGTCGTCAACTCGTGCGACTTTTTAAAATCGAACGAAGGAATGAAAGTGACAGCTTGAATTTAATTGCGCCACATTATTACATTGTATACACCTGAGAAGTTTCCGGTTGGTCCACTTCGAAGTTAACGGAACTACGAAACGTTACCTTGAAATTAGCTTCTTAGTTTTATTAAACTTCGAAGAAACTGTGGAGGGTTTCGTTTTTTGATCATTCCTAGTGATGCTCCAATCATGAATCATTTTCACTGTCCGTTTATTCGGGACTGTTTCTATTTTGAGTTGTTTTTGAGACGTGCTTCGTTGAACCACGGTAAGCTCATGTATTTTTTTCCTGCGCGCAACGGCGAAAGAGAAAGATCGGTTGGTAGCCAATCTTGTTTCGCGATGTTTAAAAAAATGAGTTACCACCTAATATGAAGTTTGCGCCCTTGCTGGTGCGCAAGCGTTGTTCAACGTTGATGCAAATCCAGTGTATTGTACTGCAGTGTAATTCTTTGGATTCTACCGTCACGTGAAGCACGGTGAGCATACAATCTACACCTTTGGAATGATATATGAATTACCGAACGAGGTTGATGTTGATATTTGAAGAAGAACAAAGATGGAGTCTTTTGTATGTCGAGCTGTTATTGACATACGCAGTATCTTATCAAAATTTGATTTTGTTGATTGCACGATCCCGTTACGTTCTCATTTAAAAGGTGCAGTATATTGTATATTGATGATTTCTATCTAGATTATGAATCTTACTGAATCGCTAATGAGATTGAGAAATGGTAGGGAAAATACCGGGCAGAAATATCAGTCGGTCGATGATTGAACGTCGTGATCACTATGAACTGAATATTGATGAGTATTGAGAGTTGTGTTCGAAATTCTTGAATGCCTCACGAGTGAATTGCGCGAACCGGAGAATTTGATGAAACCCATTTTGATCTCAAAATGCGAGTATGCTACTCTGACGTGTCCTACTCAGTTCGCAAGCTGGCAGCGCTACCTGGGAATAAAAAAAATTCCCGGAATTCCTGTTTGATGTAGAAGTGCTGGTCTTTCCGCGTACAAAATAAAATTATTTAGTTGAGAATGTAATTCTTTTAGCATTCAATGTAATTTTTGCCCAACTTGGTTTTTTTCAACCTGCGGATATGTGTTAACGAAATTATTAGTATGAAATGGATGTTCTGAAAAACATTCCTCGTGTTGAGCCACTTTGGTCTACAGTTGTCCTTGGCGCGCAAGATAATAGCGTGTAGGGTTACTGTACTGTGTACCTTTTTAAAATCGCGGACGTGGTAGTCCTCACCCGTGTTTATTCCATTTGAATTTCGTCAGTTTTCCTGGATCGCCCTTAGAGCCCTGTTCGGCGGACCCCTCGCGGCTGCAGCGCACATGTCGAGTACCTCTCGTCTGCCTAAATTCCTTCGGCAGAAGAATGCAAGGGCGATTAGGACCAGTTATTCAGAGCATGTAAAATAATAGGATGTTGAATTCAAGTATCCGGTTAAAGGTACCCACGTGCGTTTTTGCTTGAATGAAAACGCGATCGATATTTATCGAAGTGTTTCATTCAGTTGAGGGAATGAATCCGAAATTTTCTTTGTACTGTACTGTACTTATCTTGAAGCATTGAACGCTACAACTCTGTGGCGACTGAGCAGCGTGAAAAAGGTGAAAATCACTAGGGTTGAAAACCCGTGTCGTCGATTAAGCAAGAAGAATCACAGCAAATAGTAATTGGTGATTCTGAGCATAAATTGCTTTCTTCAATGGGTTGAGAGGATGTTGACCTTGAAGGCTAGGGTTCATGAACCCGATTAGTCTTTCACTTTCCTTCAAAACACATCTCATATTTTATGAATAGGAAAAAAATTCTGTATGAAATCCCTACAAGTTTTTAACCATTTATTAAGTGTAATTGATCTTTTTACCAAGTTTTGGCGAACAAATAAATGCGTGGTACATAAATGAATATCTAAGATGTATGGATTCTGCATATTCTGAAGTATTGCACTGTACTGTACTTCATACTTTCGGCTGCAGGTTTCATGCATGTGGTGATGATGGATTCATGAAGCGTGTGCTTCAATACACCGGGAGACTCTTGCAAATTTGTCAATTCTTCCATATTTTGCTTGAACTCGTGCAATGCTGTCGAGTGCAATAATGTGTTCCAATGTTCGCGAATTGAATCTTCGGCTATATTTGATCTGGACTTCGTTAAATTTCCGCGGGTTTGGTAACGTGAGCGGCGAAGAATTCCGTTGTGTCGACGCGCAGCTCGCATTGTGTACGTACAGTCGTAGGGTCCATGGCGCGCGTCGGCTGGGGATTCCCGCGAAAAATTGTGTCGCGTCCCCGGATACCCGCCGTGCTGGGTTCTCGTTCAGCCACTGCTGTTGCGGACCCTTCCGCGCGTCATGTGGTCCGCGTTGTGACCGGACTCTCTGGAGGGTTTTTTTTTCAACTTCCCAAGCCTCGGAAGACTTGGCAGTATCCGTGCCGTACCTGATGCTTCGGTGGAATCCGCTGTGACGAATTTTTCGGATTTCGCGGGAGAACCGCGCAAGTTCCCGATTATGTGGTTCTCGCTCGAGCGATCCTGGCGAATTTCCGCGTGACGTAAATTTCATTCCCCAGTCCACGAGGAGTTGAGATATTAAGCTGTAATTCCTGTGTTTTTCTGCTGGGTTTCGTGATTCCGTGTGCGAGTACATTATTCGCTGCTGTTCAAATAAAAGTCAGCGTATGTCAGCGACGGAGGAATGAAGAATCCTAGTGAAGGTGTCTTCCGTGAGAGTATCCAATTGTAGAAATATGTTCAAGTCTGGTCCGCGAAACTTTTTGCATTCCGAAACTTCCATGAAAAGCGGAAGAAGACTGAACACGCGTGTTTCATCATGTCGAATTTTGCGTTCGGGAGAGAACTAAAAAAAAAGAATCCATTCCAATTGGTTCAAATCTTTTTACGGCTACCACCACTTAGCTGTATACAGTACTGATATAATGCTCAAAATACTGTACTTCTTTTGCATAATGAGAATGTGCTGATTCTATGATTCGTTTTCGAAAAATATTTTAGTATGAATGAAAAATGGCGGAAGTAGCCGACGCTTGTGCATTGGAGTCGTTCTCTTCGGAAGGAAGTTTTTCTTGATACATGAGTCATAAAAGCACAGGTTGCATTTGCTTACTAGTGCTTACACTTATTCATGGGAAACCTTGTTGCAGTTGAAAAATATACCATTTTCTTCGTTACTTGTGAAGTCCGAAGTACCACTGATATCGGTACGCAAAAAAGGAACGGCATTGGCAGTGATCCCAAATGCTTCCGTTGGCTCAACTTGAAAGAACGGCCTTGTTGCCGTGGGTCAACCGAATCTTCCGCCTCGCTGTAGTTTTTGGCAACTGCTTATGCCCTCGTTCTGGCTCATTCCATTCGACCCCGATAGTAAACCATGTCTTGCATCTTTCCAACAAGAATAATCCCGAGTTCATCTATGTGTGAAAGCGTAACGAAGCACCCATAACGATGTATTAATATCCTCCCCCCTTTTTCGTTTTCAAACGAGAAATATGCTAAGATCGATTTAGGGGGGGGGGGGTGCGCGTTTATTTCTGTTGAAAGAAATTTTCTTGGAAATTTGCAGTTGCCTTTGAACCATGTTTCGTCAAGTCGGTAAGTTATAGCGACCTCGGGTGATGTGATCTTTGGCAGATTTTCAACTTGTAATAAGCTCCGCGTGAGGTCGAGAATTCGCGGTTAAGCTGCGGACATTTCTTCGTGTTTCCGCGTCGACAGGTATCCGCTCGTTTTCCACGAGTCACCCCGACGCTTGCTGTCACCGTTCTCCGTAAGTGTTTCTTGCTGCTATTCTCGAGGAGAAAAAAAAAAAACAGGCGATACATTTTTTGCGGTGACACAACATCCTGTGCGTTGTTTGCGAGTCCGCTAATCCTCGGAAAGTTTGTTTCCGAATGGCGGAAAATCTCTAACGAGGTTGTTCGTAGAGGATTCGAATCCAGGCGAAGGGTGTTGAACATTGTGCAATTACTGTTGTGCTGAAACGTGGGATGCGAGATGCAATGTAGAACTCTTGATTGATTACCTGGGCGTCAGTTATAACCGTTGCTCTTTTTTTCTGCTGAATAAGGGAACGCACACGACGATCCGAAATTGGAACTTCTAAATTTTGTAAGATTTTAAATGTGACGCTGTTGATCCTCCTCAAGTCGAATTCCGAGGCACGAGCAAAAAAATCGACTTGGGAAAGTTGAGTTGAGAAACTTGTACCATTTTTGAGGAAAGGAAAAGTTGAACTTTGTGATCTTTTTGGCCCAAAACTGCTTTGTAAAGGAGTTGAGTGGATGCTGAATCTGGAGGCAAGGGTACACTTGCCCAATTATTCCTCCACTTTTCCTCAAAAATATCTTGTTACATTTTTTTGTGTCGATGAAATAATAACCAAAAGGCCCTCAGGAAATTCGAGGTACTGTATAGAGGATTGAGGGGAAACCGTTCAAGTTAGGAAGTTTTTAATGCATTGTTTCTGAGTGAATTCAAACAGGGACTCGAAAATAATTCAAAATAGGGAGGTACAATATTCGACTTGAAGAGGTTCGAGTTATTGAGATTCGACTATATATTCAATGATTGAGACAGGAATTGAGTTTTCAGGAAAGGATTGAGGGGAAATCGTTCAAGTTAAGAAGTATTTAATGCATTGTTTCTGAGTGAATTCAAACAGGGACTCGAAAACAATTCAAAATAGGGAGGTACAATATTCGACTTGAAGAGGTTTCGAGTTATTAAGATTCGACGATAGATTCAATGATTGAGACAGGAATTGAGTTTTCAGGAACCTTTTGCACGATTTTGAATCAGTTTCTGAGCGCATATGACATTGAAGCGCATCCTGTGCTTTTTCCACCATTTCATTCCTGCCTGGCGGTTGTTTTTCGTCGCGATCCGCCGATCTCTTTCTACGTAATGATCTCACACCTGGATTCGGTTTCGGTGGCTAAACTCGTGAGAAATCATGCTCACTTCACCTAGTATGTGAGTGGGGAATGATATGCTTGCACTTGGGTCATTTGCGGTGGCTTTCCTGCGAAAACTCTGATTTCAACCGCTGCTCTTCAAAGATTATCGAAGGATTCCAGCTCTGCGTTTAGTCACGATCATAATTTAATGTTTTCGCTGAGATGCTGAGTTTGCTTCATACACTTTTTCGTCGTTGCGAAAGTTTTGTTTCGTATTACAATAGGATCTCGTTACAACGAATCTCTTCATTAATTAATTATTAATTAACGAATTAGTGCTTAAAATACATTTTTTGCCGTCCGTGTCCAATAACCAAAATTTTGTTTTATTCGTGTTGCAATGCATTTTTTTTTAACGAAGCAGTGTAAAGGTCCCAAATGCTTCGTTGTTACGATATTCTACCGTCTAACTGAAACTGATGTAAGTCGTGAATTTAGTTTCTGTATTGGAATATTCGTATTGCAAATTGAAATATTCTACTGTATCATGAAGAACTTGCGAATTTTCCGCGCACGCAAAGATATCTGCGTTATACGTTCGTTCTAGTGTGAATTTGCAGCAACTAGAAGAACTGGAGTAAAATCGCGTTATAAGGAATAATCGCTCATACCAAAGTCGTCTTTTAGTTCCCTGCCCGATAATCACAATTTTAAATGATTTATTTTATTATGAATTTTTCGTTACGGTGAAGCTATGCCTGGTCTCAATGGCACCTTAGTATCGATTTTTTACTGTACAGTACTTGAAAAACTCGTCACATCACACTTTCTAACAATATTCTGAGTTTCGTCCTATGATCGCCGTCAAAAATTTCTCCGTTTCCCACTTCCCGTGCCGTTTATTCACGATTCGCCGACAGTTGAGAGAGTACCACAGTTAATTCGGAATTATGAGCGCAGTATTGGTTTTTATCAACCCGTAAGTTCTGTGGCATCTGCTCATGAAGACCATGAATAATTCACCCCAGACCGTCCCTCATCGCTTTTGAAAGAGCCTTGTGAAATTCTCGAGGAATCCGTTCGCCGGGGTTCGTCGGCATTCGAAGCTCTTGCATCTGTCGAATTAGTCGAGGCACGTTCTTATTTTTTTCCTGCCGTTCGTTTGGATGGAGTCGGAGGAATCATGCAGCGGGATGCGGACTTTTTCTTTTGCCGTGAACTTCCGTGCTTTGGCATGATTTCGGAAGTGTGTGGGACATGAGCGTCGAATCTGCGGCAGTACACGAAGGCAGCTGCGGAAGTACTTTTTCCGAGGTTATTATAACGCGTCGCTCGTTAATAGTCGCGCAGTTTGTTTGTCATGTGTCCGGTCGTTTCCGAATCCGCGTCCTCGCATGTGGTCATTAGTCGGCCCCGGAACCGAGGACAGAAGCGCAAGAGGATTCTGGTGGAAATGCGGCTAGTGTCGCCGTTGATTTTCCGGGCCGTGATCATCTATCCGCTTCGGAAGTGTGTCCGGATGGGACTGAGATACTCAGCAATGGACGTGCTTTGAATAAATGGCCAGCACTCATATTTTCACAGAGCGCCGGCATGCGAATAAAAAGTGCACAACTGGATTGCGCATCATTACATGAACGAGTATTTGCTTCGATTCGAGGGGGTATTGAGAGCATTTTTCTGGGATTCCGACTGAAGATTGCCGAAATTATAGCAGTAACCGTCCGAAATAGGATTACTGTAGTTGGAATCAGTGTGCATGAGGAAAAGCTCGGTAAACGATCGTTTTTGGATATTTTTGAATTGCGTCGCTCATCTTGGTTCTTCGTCCAAGTGGCCCTTACCCCATCTCCATATTCTGCGTTTTGATTCTTATATTTAAAGCCGTTCGAAATAGTCCGCATGTTTGGGAAGTACAGTAAAAGTACGTTACAAAAAGCCTCGTTATATCGAATCGTTAGTTATATGGACTTCTTCTTGGTTCCTCCTGTTTCTTCATGAGAACCATGTTATGAAAAGTTCGTGTCAATGAGCCAATTTTTACTGTTGAATCGAATTTTTTCTTGGATTATTTTGCATGAGCTGCAGATATTTCCACTAAATTGCAAAAATATGGGAAAATCCAACTTTTTTGCATTGAAAATAGTAAAAACAGCAATGCTAATATTTCTGTGCTTAAAACTTAGTAAAGTACTGTACCACGAAGTACAAAGTTCTCATCAGACTTTCTCTATTGCGTTATTTTCAAATTCGCGAATGGCTCATTTTTTGCAATTTAGCAGTCCGGTATGCTCGGAAGAAATCTGCTCTATTTCCAGGAAAATCCAGCTGAAAAATAATAAGTGCTCTTATTAAAAATGTATGTTTTGTTTCAGTTCATATTTCAGAAAAACAGTTGGACGTCGATAACTCGGAAAAGCTTACGTTTCCCCCGAAAAGTATTCGACTGGGCCTCGTATACATTTCTCGCATAATACAGAACCTCGATAAATCAAACCTCCTACGTCGATATACCTCGTCGATATATATACGTCGATATAACTCAAACCTCCTAAATCGAATGCCCCCCTACGTCGATTTTTTTCAAGTCCCTGTCTGAATTTCCTTTGGAACAATGCATGAAACACCTCTCTAATTTGAAGGCTTTCCACCTAAAACCTCCATAACTCGAATTTTCTGGAGGCCTTTTGCCTAATATTTCATTGGCATAGGAAAGATAAAAGCAATGAAAATGTAACTTTATGTGTTTTGAAAGGAAGTGAAAGACTTATTGGGCGAATGAACCCTTGCATCCAAGCTCAGCATCCTCTCAACTCATTTAAGAAGCAATTCAAGGCTTATCATATCACCAATTACAATTCCCTTTAATCATTGTCCCCCCCCCCCCCACAAAAATGCTTGTTTCCAAAACTCAAAAAGTCCCTAACTCGACTTTTTTGCCGGTCCCTTGAAGTTTGGCTTCAAGATTTGGACTGTATCAGTACAGTTCCAGGGAATTTGAAGCAGGAACGGTTTAAAATGAAAGGTTGAATTTTGCACTGTAAAATTTTCCATTCATGAAAATATTATAGTTGAAAATGGTAAGTATTCTTCACTATCTTTACATGCATTACCCGTTTTTCAAAACCTCGCACAGTATCCTAAATGCGCCAGGAACATCAATCTCATCATTGCGAATTTTTCTCCCTGAAAGGCGTTTACTGAATTATGGCGAGATCTTCAACTCGCCGTTATTTTGTCGATGTTTTTTGCTTGGAAAATGGCACAGCCTATACAGTATTGTGTATTACTAAATTGTCAGACGTGAGATGTCTGGGGGTTTTTCATGCACGATGAAAACCTGACTGCTGTTTATTCCAGCTTTTAATGACTGCTCTCGATAAGTGCAATGATCATCATGCAACTCGGCCTTAAATATGATGGATCTTGGGTAATTTTTGGCTGTTTTTCAGCCTTGGCGCGCGTCATCGAATGTCTCGTATGCGAACCGAATTCAAAGCATTTGTAAGTCTCTGTGAATCAGTATGGCATCTATTTTTGAAAGCACACTTTTTTTGCGGCTCGTGAAAACTTATGAATGCAGCCACCTATCCCCCACGGACGATCCTTCCAGGTGTGTCCATCCTCTTACATAGACCTTGTTTGAGAATTCTAATTCCGTAGCTCCCGATGCAAGCTTTCTCGCACAGCCTCAAATCAGTCTTCCGCCGAAAATAGAGGCGGAAGCAAAGATAGCATTGAAGCGAAGCGCACGAATTTCCGAAATTCCGTATCATGGCGAAATGTGGAGCTTTCCGACTCCGGTGTTGTAGTTGAATAATTTTTCGTTGCGCCGTGTTCCCCTGAATGGAGTTCCCGTCGCAATTACGTATTGTACAGAATTTCTGTTTCGAAATTTGACAATCTAAAAGCGTCCCAGAGGTAGGGATGCAATGAGGCCTTGTGTCTGCATTTCTTCTGGCCTAGTATCAGAATTTGTAGCATGTATTGTGATGCTGGTGTGAAAGTATAACTTTTCAGTCCTTCCTGAAACATTTCTGACCAATGTACAGCATTACACTTCTTGTCATGGATTCGATTTTTTGTCGCTTTAAATTTTTTGAGAAAATGGAATTGATGAATTCGCATTTTATGGGATTCTAGAGGAAGAATGTCCTGCTGTACTTTTGTTTACCCAAGGTCTTTCTTTACCTTAGTGAGGCATGAGAGAAACGTCAGGAAAGCTCTTTCAGTCTTATGTACGTGAATAAATTTTACAGTTTAATCCCATTTTCGAGTAAGGTGCGATCGATTAATCTTGGTGAAAATGTTGAAATTTGAGTTCACCAAATACTGTGAACGACATTTCTGATGATCCTGCATTTTTTATGATTCTGTCTGCCTCAACCTGCATCACCATCTCCTCTCCGCAAGCCTCCGGACTTTTGCATGAAAAAGCAGTGCTTAAAAGAGACGTTGTTTAATGCTGCCTAGTGCGATATACCGTACCCAACTACCTCGTAAAAGTATATTTAACTTGCTATCGACCTGTCCTCTCAATTTTTTCCTATTATGATTGTCTAACTGGCTCACAGATTTATACCATTGAATCTCGTTGCAAAGAATCTCATAACGGGTTACATTACTCGTCACCACGACTTCGTTTTTCAGGCCCCTGTCGAATAGCTAAAACGCTATTCAAATCGCTTCATAACAAATGTACATAACGAAGCGTTTTTCTCAGTCCCAACGGCGTCGCTGTAGAAATACTTTGCTGTACAGTACAGCGTATTTGTAATAAGAGTCGGATTCTAGATCTGTGAATCAAACCCCGCCTTTTTGAATACGCGGATGAAAACAAAAATCAGCAGAATAAATATTGCGCCTTTCCCTGCCATAGTTCGAGCGATGTAACGTCAACATAGAAAGCGCTTTCCGCGAGACCCATCGATCCAACACCTAGTCATGCTAATGTGTCAAGAAGTTGTTTACCTTCTCCACCAGCACTCGTGGTGTTTCATTACTTGTTTGGATGTTCTCCAAAGTCAACCGTGTTGGCTTCCGGGGTGAAGTGATTTTCCCGTCGACGCGCGAATAGTGGCAGTGGGATGGATTTTCGAAAATATGCGTTGATCGTGTTCAAATTTTGGGAACTTTAAGGGACACCCGTATTGAGGAACTATATTATTCACCTGCATCGTGGAGACCCCGAATGCAGTGGGGACCCGACTCACAGACGCCACGAAATACGGACGATTCGACTTGAGGACGCTTTAAACCCTAATACATTTGTCTGACGTCTGGACAGTGTCCTGAGATATGGACACATTGCCATTTCTAGGAAAACGGAACAGATATATTTTTGGAAAATCTTGATTATCTCTTGAACAAGTTGAGCTGCCGTATATAGTATTCAAACAAATAAAGAATAAATATTATGAACTGACTTTAATTGATAAACCGAAACAGGGTGACTTTTTTCTGTTTTTAGGGGTTTTTCCATCATCTGTGCACAGTATGACAAGACATGTGCTCGTTTTTTTGCTTCTTGTACTCCCTTTCATGTCAGAAGGGCAGAAATGACCCGAAAAATGCATCAAAGGAAACATGCGTTTAAAAGGCCTTTTAACCTCGAGATATCTTCGATTTTATTCTTCGCGTTATTCTTATGCGCAGTTATTTCGTGTTTTTTGGGAAAGGCGAATAATTTTTCGGGGGGCTTTTTCCAAATTTTCGACCAACAGGTTACCAATTGAGTAAGTGCTCATTAAAAAGCCTGGGAAACTTTGATCTCACATGCGGACGTTCTGACATGGGGAAGAAGTCCGAGAACCAATTATGTCCGCATTTCGGGCCCCCCGCTGTATTTTGAGACATGTCCTTATGTAAAATGAAAGGAATTGTGCTTGCAAGTCGAAGACGCATTTTTTTCGGAAAAGGATGCATATACAGTAGCTTATTTGAACTGTATCTGTTGAACATCAAGACCGTCACTTTCTGCACCATCATGTTCTTCGCTGTCCCCGGGAAGACGTAAAACATCAATATTTTTACATTTTAAAGTAAATTCAGGAATGTGATAGTTGTGCTTAATCATTCCTTGGCGGATTGACCTTGTTTTCGATATTATTTCATCCATAACGTCGCTGAAACTGATCATCTTATTCTACATGAAGCACAGTGACTGAAATTTTGGTGAAAATTGCGAAGAAAAAAATTGCGTGTTGGGTGCAATTTTTACTCCAGAGTTGTCCGAAGCGATCACGTCGCATCGAAATGTTGGTCGCCATCGAGTGTTACAAAACGTTTATTCAGCCACCATCGCGGATTAATAGCATCCGTGGTGTTTTCAACGTACATTTCGACGGAAAAGATCTTGTTATCGGAATACATCTTTAATTTAATTTATTCATTGACAGATGTCCGATGAGACTGCATGGTCATCAGACGAACGGGTCATCATGGGAATTATGTATAATTAACGAGGATAAAACGGAGTTCACTCCGTGTCGAATAATGGCTGTGTTGTCACGTTGTCTCAATCGATGTCGGCGTGCTCTTTTTTTTTTGTCAGACGACTGCCCTCGGTCGGCGTTCGCTACTCGAGTGTGGGATTTATTTGTAAAGTGCGGGCGTCGCGAAGCATGAAATGCCGCGAGTCTTGAACAGGGATGAACCTGAGTGACGAGGAAAGAAAGCCGCCGCGTCACGTCGACGCAGCGGTGGCCGGCGAGCCGGACGACGCGGCCTACGCCCTCAGCCTTCGACTGTCCCAGTTGTTCGACCCGATCGCCGACATCGGCCTCGCCGCGCAGCTGGACTTCAATTCGCCGCCTTCTCCCGCGCCGGCCGGCGGCGGCGCCGCCTCTAGTCACGCTGGCCATCGGTGAGTCACGGCTTTCCAGTAAATACTGCATTCAATCGAGTATTAGGACGCGCGCATCTTGGGATTTTTTCAGCTTAAATTTTGGAAAAAAATGTCATCCCTGCATAAGATTTACCTCATAGTTTTCAGTTGCCACCGATTTTTTATACTGCATGCGGTGACAATTTACCGTATTTACTCGAGTATCACGCGCCGTGAAGTTTGCCGCGCCCTTTATTATTTTTTTTAGCCCGAATTTTGGAAGAAGGCCATTCCTAAAGCAAGACGCGCACCTTTGTTTTTCTAGCTCTAATTTTGGAAAAATTCCATCCCCACGTAAGACGCGCTCCTTAGTTTTTGTTCAGCTCTAATTTAGGAAAAAATGCCATCCCCACGTAAGACGCACACCTTAGTTTTAGTTCAGCTCAAAATCTGGAAAAAGTGGCATCTCCACATAAGACGCTCACAAATTAATTTTTTTGTTGACAACATGGGGTGACAATTCACTGGGATTGTGCAGCCTGAAATTTTGATGATATCCCGTCTCCGAGTCAGACACGCACCCCATTTTTAGTAAGCGAAAAAATGCAATACAGTATTTGAAAAATCAAAGACATCAGAATATTTTTCAACCGACTGACCACATACGTGGAACGGGTTCATGCGCATCACAATGCGTTCGAAATTATTTTGAATATTAGAGAGACATTTAAATATAATTTTTATGTTGAGCGCATGAACAATTGGTATGCTTTATTTGTGAAATAATTGAAATCACCAACCAAACAGGGATTGAGTCTGATTTTCAGCTTCTCACCGTTCATAGTTTTACTTTTTCGCAATTGTGAAAGTTGGGCAAGAATTTCCAGCTCACCTCCGTAAAACCAATTTAAAAATAACCATTGGAACATTTCTTGGAGGAAAAAAATAAGACGTTTCTCAACTTTTATGGAAAGACGATAGGTTTTGATTAAACTAATATCCACAGAGTTAAGCAAAAATCGTGCGTGTAAAATATAAAACGCGCGTAATTCCTGCAGGGCTCCCGTGATCGATGAAAAATTATCGCGGTAAATTGATCGGCGCCTTCGATGCCTTAATATCTCAGTCTTGCTATGCAAGAATTCAAATGCGTAAAATCTTATACCGGTAGTGTATTTCGCAGAACATATTTTTTGATCCAGAATCGTGGACAGACTGACGCTGCTTCAGCAACGGGCAAGAGGTGGAAAGTTGATGTTAGACTAGCTTTTTTTTTATGTCGATAAATTCGTAAAGCTTTCAAGGATATGACACGAACGGAGTCCGTTTAAATGTACAGTACCGTAATTTAATCTCTAGGAGTCGGTCATCTTCTTGATGTGACTGATACTAACCCACGTAAAAGGAGGTTTCTTCGGTATTTATTTTTACATAATTGATGAATTTATGATTCCTCAAGACTGATCGTTCGGTTGGGAAGAGATTATCTCAGAAAAGAGGCTTTCTGAGCAGTCCCATTATTCAGTCTGGAGATCATCCAGTCGTAATTTACATGTACATGAATGATAGGCGATAGCTACTTGTTGAAAAAAATTGGTTCAAATCGGCTCCTGCGTAGCGAAGTATGTGCCCACAACGTGAAAGTTTCGCAAATCGTTGCACCGGAGTGTATTTAAGAGGAAAATATTAAAAGCTTGAGCGAAGGTTTGATCATACAGTTTCACAAGGGCGTTTTCGTAAAACGCTGCGCAACAACTGGTCTCCATCTTTGCGAAGTAGTCAAACTTTGCTTTAATGCCGTCCTTTGTTCTGGCACATTTTGTGGCACTAAGCTAGTGTGGCGGTACTAAATCGAGGGCATTGTACTGTACCAAAGAAAGGTTCACTTGTGGGTGTTCACTGTAAGCAAAGTGAGCTTTTTAGCTGAATTATTAGGCCGCTGAGTCTGTTTTGTGAGAGAGAGAGAGAGCCACGTGAAATAATTTGAAGATCAGGTGTATTGTTTTTGTACTGCCTTTCGAAGTCGAACCTCGCCAAGTGGAATTTCAAGCGACCAGCGAACAAAATTCGACTCAGTCAGTTTTCGATTTAGTGAGGTTCCTATGTTGGGATGTTTTGACTATTTTGAGTTAGGGAAACAAGCATTTTTGGTGTGGGAAATGTAGAAGACTTGCAGGAAATTGTAAATGGTGATATTATGAGCCTTTAAATTGCTGCTTAAATGAGTTTGCGATGCAATGCTGAAATTGGTGGTAGGGGTTCATTTGCCCAATTTTTCCGTCACTTCCTTTCAAAAAATATTTAGTTGCTTGTTATATTGCTACAGTATTATTTTTCATGTGCCAAAAAAAATAATAGCCAATAGGCCTAAAAAAAATTCCACTTACGGTGGTTTGAGAGGAAAAGCCCTTGAGTTATGGAGGTTATTCATGCATTGTTTCTAAGGGAATTCAGAGGGGCTTACGAGAAGTTCGAATTGGAGAGGTATTCGACTTTGGGAGGTTTGACATATCAAGGTTCATCTGTATTCAAAAAGACAGAATGCTGTATGTTACTTTTTACACGTGTTGTGGCTAGTAATATGTGTAATATGAAAGTGACAAATATTAGCATGGGGGTGTGATTCTCAGTATTAAACTAATTATATCTCAAGTAATATGCCTTAATTCCCCTGATGTTGGCCTATTTTTCATCCAGGACAGGACATTTTAATGGTACAAAGTGAGTTCGCACTTAATCAGGGGTTCCTTGTATAGCAAAATGGAGAGATGTTTGTTCCAGGGAAATTTGTGTCACTATGCGAGGGTGGCACTAAATCGAGGGACACTAAATCGAGGGACACTAAATCAAGGGTTGACCGTAATTATTCATAAAAATTGAAATTGATGGAGGTTGAAAGCCTGAAGTTGAAATCTGCTCTCATTTCCCTTATTAAACGAAAACTTCGTCTTGAAATACAAATTGCCGTATTTTCTAGTTTCAATTCATCGTTTTTTAAAAGCATTTCACTGCGTATTTCATTCCTCGCGATACTGAATGAGCGTGTCTGTGAAATATGCCGTCGGTGCATCTCGAAAACTTAATTAAGGTCAATAAGTTTATTTAGCGCACTTTGAGTGAGATTTTACTGGTTATTAGACGGTGAGCAAGTGAATCCAAGTGCCGTTGAAGAGCCGGTTCAGTGACTTGTGAGAGTCGTAAATTCCGGTTAATATTGCGTCTCACTCCCGACGTTCAAGCAATTGCAAAAGCTAAAACTGTCTCTACAGTACGCGATTCGATTTGCCGATGCCGACGCACTTCCTCGTGGGTGGTCTTATGCTCTTCACATCTTGGTTTTCTGGAATAGAAGGCGACTAGGGGGGCCCCGAGATGCGGACGTAATTGGTGCTTGGGCCTTGTCCCGAGGTAGGAGCATGCATGTGTCGAATCACGTTTTCACAAAGACTTTAATGGGAACGTATTCAACTGGTTCGCCTGTTCATCGAAAATTAGGATTCAAGTCCCCCAAAAAATTGAACAACATTTTTTCCCTCAACTTTGAGACACAGAAAATAACTATGCAGAAGAAAACCACACAGATTCTGATCTTTTGGCATCAGAAGGAGCTGAAGAAGCAAAGAACAAGAACAAGTCTAGTTATGCTGTGTGCACATGATGGAAAAAGACGCACGAAATTAGCTTGTTTTTATGAGAAATTAGAGTAATCTTATGATGAAATTTTTTTTTTACAGTTTTCGTGCTTCATTGCACTGTAGCTACTCGTCAGTCGCGGAAGACTCTCCGAGGAATAAACTATTTTCCGTCCACGATGAATGAGTTTTTTTCTTTCCTGTCCGCATCTCGGGAAGACGCTGTTTTTATGAACCCGCACGAGATACCTCGTATATTGTCGGGTTTCCCTGTACAGTATATGGAAGACTGTCGTCTACTCGTTGACTGTATTTCTTCGCCGGCGGGTTCCTTTCACCGGGCGACTGCACTAGCATCTTTGAGGGTTTATTAGATGTTCTGAGTCTACCAGGGATACGTGATGTTCGGGTTATTAACGCTTTGATCTTCTTGTGCTCTTCGCGTCTCTTTTGTGCATTGTTGGCGGTGATACTGGGCCAGTTCCAAGAATGATGACCCTCAGGACTCGGGCTTTATGAAGTTATACTTCATAATCGCCTTTTGGTAGTCGACTATGATTTTGTACCTGGTGAAAAGCCAACCGGCATTGCTTGGAAAATCGAGTGAGCTTTTCCTCATTCTAACCCGGGTGTGAGTTCCCTCCATTCAAGTTCTTGTTTTGGTTATACGATGCTGTAATTGTTTCGTAAGTTCTACTTGTGTTTGTTGAAGATCTGGTGTGGGGTTTGAGAAAATTCCAGGATTTTATTTGAGTACCAGTCCCGAGTTCTCCAGCAAGTTTATTTTCAGATCCTCTTTCGGATTTTGAGGTCTCAGGCAAAACAGTTTAATTTGAGCTTTTCGGCGAGTTATGACTGAGGTTCAATGTTTGGGTCCTTCCAAGTTCCGAATGCGGTTCAAATTCTTTTTTGACCTTTGGTTCAAGTGGCTTTTTTCATTTCTGAATTCATAACTTCATTGGCTTCAGGTTTAGGAATTTTTGTGTGTGTGGGATTTCCAGCGCATTGTAGTTGAATCATGACGCATTCTTTTTTTCATACGAAAACTTCCCGCGATTGTCGGTTTATATTCGGCTGAGTTATGACTATACGAAAAGATTCATTGAAATACTGCGACTTGCATATCGAAAAAGGATGGTTATTTCCATTTACTGTACAATGGGTCCCCGCATAATCCATTCCTGGATGTGTTTCATTATGCCGAAATATCTTCGCGTGAAATGTATTTTTTCCTGAAGAGTACCTTGCAATTAAGTGCTGCCCAACTCATAAGTGGAAGGAACAAGTTTTTAATATTTTTTGGCCAAGGGCCACATCGCGTAGGTGGAGAGTCCTTGCGGGCCACAATAGACACTAATTTTCAAGGTTCCGAATTTCCCCTCTTGAATAAAAAGTTTCAAATTTAATTAGCTTTTTATTGAATTTTGAAGCGTAGTCTTGTAGAATTTCTGACGGGTGGAGCAAAATTTTGAATCTTTAAATGTATCTTTCAACAGTTGAATGGTGGTGGCTGCCACCCTAACAATTGTAAGGATGGGACTGGGGGGTTGATGAAGAGTCGCTGCTGGCCGGATCCGGCCCGCGAGCCGTATGTTGGGCAGCACTGTAGACGAAAGTTATTTTATTCGTTCCAGCCACTCTCCAAAATACCACGATGAACCATAGAAATAGTCGATTTTTTCAGCAGAAAATTGTCAATTCGATATTTTTAGCATAATATAAAGTAGCCCTGGCAACTCTTTCGCATAATTTTCTGAAATTTCTGAAATTGTGAATACGGGAAGATGCAAAAATTTACCTTTCTTACCCTCAATTCATGGAAAAATCCCGAAGTTTAAATTGAAAATTTATAAAATCTAGTGCATTTTTCTGCCGAAGAATGTTGTTACGTGAAAAATTGCGTTATGTGAGTCACTCCAACTCCCCACTCCCCCTTGGAATTTTGTCATGCTAATTTTTCGTTATGCGGGGACTCCCGGTGATCAGGAGAGGGGTGGCAGATGACGGTTCTACTCATCGAAAGAAGTGCAAGCCGGTTGATGACGCCAGTATGTTTTTTATTACCACGATCCTGGTCCGTCTTTCGAAACGCGCATCGGACAATGAACAGGATGATGCTTCAGCGTGGGATACTCGGATGCTTCCCGCGTGTCGAGGAAATCCCGACCTTGATGACGCTTGCCGGAAGGATTGCATTCAATCTGTGCCGGAACCGGCGAGTGTGACAATAGTGGAATGTAGGTTGCGTGTCGAGGCGAGATGATATTGGTCCTGGTTACGACAGGATGTGGGTTTCGCAAGGCGTTGTGAAAGTTCGCTGCGAGGAGTTTCCCGTGGATCTGCAATGGTAGTAGTGCCTCGACATCCGAGTGTGTGTGTGTGTGTGTGTGTGTATGGGGGGAACCGGGGAAGAAAGAGGCTTTTCGCCGCTGCTCTCCCCCGTGTCTTTTGTGCGCCAGGGCGAGAGAAATTCGCTTTTCATTTCCGGCTCACGCGTCGCGCGCTTTTGTGCTGGGGAAATTCAGTGCCGAGTGCTCCTTTTTGTGGGCGAGACTTGGTGTGTGCTTGAGGGTGATTTACGTGCCGTGATTGCACTTGGAATGAGCTCGTAATCCTAAAGAAGCGCAGTATCTCCGCATTGTGAGAGAAGTCGTTCATGTGGTGCGAGTGCGCCGAAAAACAAGAAAAGAAATTTCTGCTGGGGAGATTATTGAATTCATTTCCCTCGCCTTTCTTTACATGATCCGCGTTTCTCTGCGTTGCAGCAATCGCGAACCCATCCAGTCATAAGTCGTGCGTAATTAATTGCGTTTAAATTACGCATTTCGTTGCATATTCCTCTCGGCTATATTATTTTATGTGACTGGTGTTTGGAAATCCGGTCACGATTTGCGTAGAATGCATTCAAGAATGCTCAGTTTGAATTAACGACGCAATTTATGCGCGAGAACGCTCGGAGCTATGGCATTTAATGAATTTCACTCTGTCTAATTGCTCAACAAACGTCAGGATTTATCTTCGTGGAAATCACGTAAAATTTAAATTAAATGAGTTAAGGTGAGATTTATGTTTTGCTACTTAAATACTGTACGAGGGTTGTCCCAGTTGGACGCGGCCTCCTATATTCGCGGAGTGCGTGTGATTGTAAAACAAAAACCATGACATGGCTTGTGATGTTCAAAGATTTCGGAAATTTTAAACCGTTTTTAAATTTACTGTGTGATGATCAGTGAAAAGTTTCCTATTTACAGCCTGAGTTCCTCAACCATGTCAGAAGGTGCTGAACATTTTTCAGGCTAAGTAAATGATTGAAATTTCTTTGTTGTTCTAACCATAACATATTCTAAATTTTAGAGAATGGTTGAAGCAAGAAACACTTTTATTTCTCAGATAGCCTGACAAATTCAAAACCCTGTGACATGTTGGAGAGCTCTGAATGTTATTAGAAAGTTTTTAATTACCATCATGCAGTAAAGAAAATTCCTTTTTTAAATCCGAAAAAATCACAGAACCTTAGAAAATTATGGGATGTGTCAGAATTCTTCATTACAATCAAAACTACTATGGAAATATCAATACGATCGTGTTGAAATTTGTTAAGGATTGTTGGTGACAAAATATTTTTCCTAGGATTGTTTTGATTTCCCATTACCTGCTGTGGGCCCCATTTGGGACTCAGGTGCTTTTTGTCCCACCAAAAAATATCATCCAAACAAAAATTAGGTAAAAATATGCCAAGGCTCTGTAATGAAGTTATCTACAATTCAAGACCTCATTTGCCTTTTTTCATCCATTTTTCACTCCACAGCGACATGTTTTCTGAAGCCAACTCACAAATTCCGTTTGAAGGTTAAAGCATGATTTTTGAAATTCAAGAAAAGTACTTTCTAGTGCATCTAAGCTCAAATTTTCTCATGTCCTGGTAGCCTGGTTAGTTGTGAAGGCTTTGGCGTATTTTATTTAATTTTCTGAAATTTTGATCAATCACAACAAGTGCAAGAAGTCTGATCCCCAAATGGGGCTCATGGCAGTTGGGGTTTAAAGAAATAAATTTAAAAATTTCTTGAAAATGTGTCAATAAAGTTCTTTATCTTGAATAAACCTATGCAAAAATTCCTGGGATGCACGCCCAGGAATTTTTGCTATTTTGTGTTTGCTACACAGAAAAGAGGAAAGCAACAAAAATGTCACTTGATGTGCTTTGAAAGGAAGTGAAAGACTAATTGGGCTAATGCACTCTTGCATCCAAGTTCAGCATCCTGCCAAATCATTCAAGAAGCAGTTTAAGGCCCACAATATTACAATACAATTTTCTGTGATTTGTATTTCCTGCCCCCAACAAGAGTGTTCTCCTAATTCGAAACTCTGCTGGTCACTTGAAGAACGGCTGTAAGAGGTATCATTCAAGCATGAAACTCAACGCCTTTTATTTCTTTTAACCTTATTCGATAGCTGATGATCTATTACCTTGATTTCGACGAAATGAATGGCGAACTTAAATTCTTTCACTCCGTTCACGAGGCATTTTACGGAAAAATCTCTTCAAAACGAGAGTGATGCTAAAATGAACACACTGTGAAGTTCTTTTTTGGATCATTTTAGATCAAAGTCAAGTGAAAATTGATTCGAGTCCGCTGGAGTACGTCGGACAAGTTTGCACGAAGTAACCCGGGATATCTGGTCTTCACGCGGGCCGTGTTATCTTGTATGAAAATACGAAATTGTCCTGCCTAGTAGATAAAAATTACTATCCTCTGCCGGGGTTGTTGGGAAGATCCATTTACTGTACATCGCTAGTCGTTGCTAATGCTTTTGTGCACCACACTGCAGTCGATGGATTCTACCCCTCCTCTCGCTGCTTTCAAGTTTGGTCGAAGTTCATTCTTTCGAGATGTTCGCTTCTCGTTTTTCTTCGTGAAGAATCACGCCTGGCATGCTTTGAAACCATCTACTTGATGGTGAACGTTGTAGATATATCAAGGGTTTTTCTAAATTCCATGCAGGCATGTTTTTTTCTGCATTACATTACATTATATTGTCGTAGCATGCTAACCTTTTTTCATCGGACAAATTGATCGTCCGCTTTCCTCCGCTGAATGACGAAGTTATGTAGGATTCCCCAGGGATGATCGAATTCTGACAAATTTCGTTGTGCCCATGCTTTTAGTTTGAAGAATCAGTGTAAATCCTCAAATTTTAAGATCTGGCGGCGGTTTTTGTTGTTGAAGAATGCAGTTAAAATTCGTGAACTCATATCTTCCCAAGTCGAAAACCTCCCTGTGTAATTTTTTCGAGTCCCTGTTTGAGCACTCTGAGAAACGATGCATTAAACACCCCCGTAACTCGAAGGCTTTCCTCCTCAAACCTCCATAATTCGAATTTTCTGGAGGCATTCTGGCTATTGATTTATAGACACAGGAAAAAGAAAATCAATGAAAATGTAACTTGATTTGCTTTGAAAGGAAATCAGACTAATTTGGCAAGTACGTAATCCCTTGCCTCTCAAGTTCAGCATCCGGTCTACTCATTTAGGAAGCAATTTAATGCCCAGAATTTCATCAATTAAAATTTCTTGTAATTATTCTCGCTTTCTCCCAACAAAAATGATGATTTTCCTCACTCAAAACCTCCCTAACCCGAATTTTCCTGTTGGCCCCTTGAAGTTCGACTCGAGGAGAATCGCATTGTAGACGGGGTTTTCAGAGTTTGCTTTGCACCCCCAAAATTATCTTGGCCTGAAGGACCCAAGTAATTTATTGAGTTTTTTGTCGTTGTAATTGTATTCTTCACATTCGAATGAAATGTCGCTCGTTAGCGGATTTTCTTTTTTTTGAAAAATATCTCCTCAATAATTCCGCAGGATCGGCTCAACGTGTGAGCCATTGAAATGACAGCGACTTGTCAGTTAGTATTGTTGACGTCGCCGTTCAATGAAAGGGTATGAAAGTTAAGAATAGCCTGCCGTGCAGGACGGGGATTGGGACCTTGGCAGGTGCATAAAGGGATTTCTGTGTACTGTAATTCAAGCCAGATCCCTGCGTGGATCCGCGGGCATGCCGCTGGTTCCCGTGTCCGAGCCCGAATCGTTTTTCTAGATAGACTCCGCCATATCCGATGGCAAGACGGCCCGTGTATACACAAGCGGCTTCCGACCGCAGCAATTACCGTCAGGCACGCCAGTCTTCCCCACCTGAGTACTGACGGCGAAAATTCTGGCGTGTTTGCTAGAGCAGCCTCGTCATGCCGAACGAGCTCAGATGCAATCTGGATCACATGCTAAATACCCTTTCGTCGAGGACGGCGATTTGTCCTTTAATTGCACCGAACGGTTGCCAGGTGTACTGCACTTGTTGATGTCATGAATTCGTGTTGATCTTTGGCATCTTTTCCCTTGTTTGTGTAGTTGGTTGGATTGCTTATTTTTATTTTTGTTTTTTGTTTTGGTCGCTTTGTCCGGGCCACCCGTCGGTTGCATGGTTGAGTGCAGATGCTTTCTTGCATCGAAAATGGAGATCTTCATGTGACATGTGTTTTCATTATTTCGGTATAAATTTTCCTGTTGCATTGTCTTTTGTCGTTTTTGGACCACTTGTGGGTGATAGTTCAGTGTACAGTATTGTACTTATGAAAACGCGCTGAATGTTTTCATTCAGTGGGAGGCGAGCATCCACCTTTCAACAGTGTCATTACCGTCTCGGTGAGCGATAATGAGATGTGGACGCAACGGATGATAATCATGGTTTTGTCAGCGTCGATCCTAGCAGCGGCGATTTGCATAATGATCGTATCAGTTGACAGGAAACACTGGAATACATTTTTTTTCTTGCTCTGGTTTGCTCCTTTTTTTGAAATTACAGTCAAACCTGTCTAAATCGAACTTCAAGGGGCCATACAAATTCGAGTTGAGGAAACAAGCATTTTGGGAGCGGGAAAAAGAAGAGTTACAGGAAATTTTATTTGGTGTTATTGTTGCTTGAAGGCAAGGGTTTATTTGCCGAAGTAGTCTTGCGATTCTTTTCAAAATGCATCACGTTGAATTTTTATTGCTCTTTCTCTATCCTGGGTCGATGAAATAATAGCCAAAACGCCTCCAGAAAATTTGAGTTATGGAGACTTGAGAGATAAATTCTTCAAGGTCTTTCGTGCATTTTTTTTTCAAAAGGAAATTCAGACGGGGACTTGGAAAAACAAAATTGACGCACAGAGGTTTGAGTTATCTAGGTTCAACCGTGATATGCGTAAATTATGCATACGAGACCCAGTCGAATACTTTTCGGGGGCTTTTCCGTTGCTAAAACAGTCTGGTTCCAGTTCGATGCAGTATTGACAAGTGCAGAGGTGTTGTGTAAGCTTTGGGAAATGAAGCTCTGTCCCGCTTCTGCGGACTAGCTGTTTGAGGGCGAATAAAGCCTGTTTGTATTCCGCGCGTCACTCGATGGATCGACGTAAGCCGTCTGTATCGGAACAGTGGTGAATATCCAACAACATTCTCCATCACGACCAGGTTTTCCTTCATCTGTAAAAGACACATTTCTCGGTCCAGGAAATACGTTGCGTGGGCGAAAACGTGTGTGAAGTTTCCGATTCGGCGAGCTGTTCGAAGTTTGGTGTGTTCGGAAGTGTCATCTGAGTCTCGCGTTCATGGGAAATTGTGGGAATATTGTTGCCGTGTCCCGCGATTCGACGTCCGGGAATTTCACAGTCAAAAAATGCATTTATTTCATTTTTGTTGCGGGCCGCAAAATTCTGTGTGCGTGGGATTGATGAACAGGATGTCAATTGATTTGTAAAATTTCTGCGAGTCGTGTTGAATTAGAATTCGCTTGTGCTTGTTTGTAATCCTGCTCTTTCAGAAAAGTTGAAATTTAACATTTTCTGTCTGAATTAGTTTATCTAAGTATATAATCTGTTGATGGTAATTGCGCAAAATTACCGAATTTAAGGAGTACAGTATCAAAGTCAGAAGGGCAAATGTGAAAGTACAAGAAAAAATATGTCGCGGAAGTTCACGCTGGCTTATTACTGTATTATTCTGTGAGTTTATCTTTCTGACCCTGCCTTCTAGAAAGAATAAAATCCGTCCTCAATGTCTGTAATCGTTCGTAACTTCGAAAGCATATAAATTTGGGTGTACAGTACTGCGAAATCTCGCTGAAAAAGCCTCCAGGAACGTGTTGAATGTTCGTTTTAAAAAGAATTATGGAAAATTCTCGAGCTTCTATGAAAAACTTGGTCGATATTTGCGCATTTTTTTGGCCAAACAATTTAATTTTTTTAAAGCATTTTTTCATGAAGCGCGCGGATTTTTGGTTTTGCGGGGACTCAGTGTAGCACAGAAAAACACAGTCAGGTCGAAGTTCGGCGTCATGAAAGAAGCTTCATGTAAGCATCTTTTCCATCTAATTAACTCCCATGTCGGGGATAACGTCGATGTGGGTGACGGCGTCCGCAATTGACGCATACGCGAACGAACTCGGTGTCGATCCGAATCACGCAGTTGGAGTCGCCGTCGTCCCCCTGTTTACCTCTTCCTGATCTGGTCGATACTAGCGGGGGAATCTAAATGAGAACTGCATTGTTGCGGGGCCACTTCGTTACGCCTGTCTAAAAATGGCCAGTCCGTGTAATCCATCAATATTTCCATCGAGATTCCGTTTCGGATAGCTGGTCTGCTGTCGAGTGACAACGTGGATTCGGGGAAGGCTTACACCAGGACCTCGACATGCGGACGCCCCAACATATGGACTATTCCAAGTGTTTCCCACCCTTTTCTGGCCAACGAACCAGCAAAGTTTGATAAAATTTTTTGCCGATCGAAAAAGTTCCAACAAATTTTCTGCGGGCGGACCTGCATGGTTCATCACACTTTCGCAGACTCAAAAACGTTGTGTTTGAAATTTTGAAAGTCTTTGTGACAGGTATTTGAAAAGCTGCTTTTTTGCAAAAATGAAGTTGAGAACCAATGAAGCAGCTTTAGTGGAACGTCTTGAAAAAATTAGGGAAGTGGGCTTGAAGAAATGGCTCTCAAAATGAAAAATTGAAATAATTTATCTCACCATGTGATAATTAATCTGAAGCGTTTTAAGCGAAAAACCAACTTTTAATTTCCCATCAGATAATTTCAGCTGTCATTGCCTTTCGGAAATTTCAGATAAAGGTAGCAATGACTTCATTGCTACGGTTTGATGAATTTATTATCCCGAAGAAATTTTCCTGCCGACCGGCGGTGAACTTCTACACGGACTGGCGGCAGTCCGTGGACCACCCTGTGGGGAACACTGGACTATTGGACTTCGGGAGTCTTGAAAATAAAACAAAAATTGCCCTGGCATCAAGACAATGTCGCAAGATATGGACACATTTCCATTATTAGAAAAATATTATTTTTCTAAATTTTGACGCCTCTTGAAGAAACTGAGATATTTATATTCACAGAAAAAAATGAGTCCGATTCAAATTTATAAAATTGCTTTAACTCAATAAAAAACGGGCTAATTTTGTGCCTTTTTCAGATTTTTTCCGTAATGTGTGCACAGTGTAGCTAGACTTGTTCTTGTTCTCTGCTTCTAGAGCTTCTTCTGATGCCAAAAGCTCAGATTCTGTGGGTTTTTCTTCTGCGAAGTGATTTTCTGTATCGTAAAGTTGCTGAAAAATGTTTTGAATTTTTGGGGAAATTCATTCCTAATTTTTGATAAACAGGAATGCTGGATAACCAAATAAAGACGTTCCTATTCAAGGCTTTGAGAAAACGTGATCCAACATACTGTCGCGCCTACTGAGGGACACGGTCCATGCACCGATTACGTCCGCATCTCGGGGCCATACTGTATTTGCTGACTCAGGTTTTCCGTCCTGAGTGGGTTATGAACGTGTCGTGGCATCGGGATGCGCCGGAAACTTTATCGGTTCTTTGTTCTGTATATAACGAATTTGGCTGGAAAACATCCCATCTGTTGAAGTCTTCCGGCGACGTGATTCGCATCATGACGCTTGATACGTGCTCATACAGTACAATATTGCGCGGTGAATGTATTTGAAATCCTCAAGCGGTGCGTGTAACGATGCATCTGTTACTTTTATTTTTATCTCTCTCCAATTTCCACGCGAAATCAAATTTATTAAGTTTTCGTATCTGATAGTTAGCTATGCTTGACGTAACGTGGATGTTTTGTAAATATGATTTGGTTAAGGATGACGCACGATTGCCATAAACTCGGTGTCCAAAGATTCTTTTGCACCGGGAAAAGTTTAGGACGTTGCAGTTTCTCCTGCTGCTGATCCTAGAAATGTCCCACAAAAAGGGGGCGGGGTGTTTAAAAATAAGTCAACATAAAGAAATCAGCTTCACTCGAACTGTTTCCAGTGCACAGCAAATTTTTTCACGTTCTCTGCAATACTGGGAACGAGAAGCTGTTCATCTCATTCGTTATTTACCGTAATTGCGCAAATTTAAGCACCCCTAGATTTTCCGTGCACGGGATGTAAAATGTCATTAATATTTGGATATAAGAGCCTACTTCCTTTCCTGGTGTTCTGACTCTCCAGGAATTTCAATTTCTGACTAAGAGACTGAATAAGAGGATATAAGAACCTACTTCCTTTCCTGGCGTTCTGACTCTCCAGGAATTTCAATTTCTGACTACAGCCAGATTTTCACCAGAAATGGAAAAACGGTTCCACACGAAATCGCTCTCCTCGATCAGCCAATGAATAATGCATCTTTGAAGTGTTGAAAACTAAGTACTGTATTGTTTTCAACTTCAATTCCAAAAGAACGGAAAAAGGAAATCATCGATCGTGTTGTGGGCCGTGGACAGGAAAATTCCGTGATATAGGCGCATATTTACGCGAATTACATACCTATGTGAATATATTACCCCCTTGTTTATGTGCTTCGAAAATTTGGGTAAAGGGGGTGTTCAGACAAATACTGTATATATCGCGTAAACACGGTATTCAATGTGAATCAGCATTCTCCCTGATGTAAGTTTGATTTGCGCGGGAAAGACCGCAGAATTCCTGAATTTTAAATTTTGCGCTTTGAGCTTCAACTTCGAATTACAGTGTGACCTTAACATACGGACGCCCCAACATTCGGACACATCCAAATTCGTAGGAAAATGGCAAAGTTAAATTTTCTACATTTTGATATTTCGAACGAATTGAGCCATTTATATTCACAAAAATTAAATATATATTTCTTCATGAAGTCACTCTTGATTCTTGATGAAAAAAAGGGCAATTTTGTGTTTTTTTCAAGGTTTTCTCCCATCATTTGTGCGGAGCATAGCTAGAATTGTTCTTTGCCTCTTGAGCTGCTTTTGATGCCGAAAGCTCAGATTCTGTGTGTATTTCTTCTGCACAGTTATCTTCTGCGTCAAGAATTTGAGAAAAAATGTTATCAATTTTTGGGGACCTTCATTCCAAATTTTTGATCAACAGGAAAACCAATGAAAAATGTTTCAATTGAATTCCAAGGGAAAACTTGATACGACATGCGGGTGCTCCGACGCAGGGGCTAGTTCCACGCACTGATACTGTCCGCACCTCGAGAGCGAACAATCTTTTTTCCTCGCGAACTTATCTTCAGTCTTTCTACCGATTTTTCGAAAGTTTCTGCGCAATTTTTAATGTGAGTAGTATGTAAGCAAATACAAAAACCGTTGGGAATTCTAGGATGGTTAATCTAACTAGATCGTCAATATTTCGTTCCACGTGGTAAGAAACTTAACGTCTGGCGCTATGTATCGTGATGAGAATATTTTGGTGACCCGCGGTCACGCAGATGAGTTCCCTTAAGCTTTTAATGACTGGAGGCTCGGGGTTCGGGATTTACTTGCCAGACGGTGATCCGTACCATACCCGACGGTTGTTGCCCACGTCAGGGCGAGCTGCGGTCCTTGATGAATTAATACGGAGTAAGACGGGGACTGATCGTCGGGCGTGTGTTGGAGATGATTGAGCTTAAGCAGATCCCGAACTTATCACATCGTCCGTCATGCTCGGTCTCTCAAGGTTTACTCTCTCGCGTGGTGCGAAAATAATTACATTTGGTTGCGATGTTGATGTGAATTTCGCGGCGAATGACAAAGTCGCCGGGAGCTTTCTGACTTCATCCGCATTTATTTTTCGAGCAAACTGCGTACTGACCCTTGTTCGTTTCTTTTGGTGGACTTCTGGGTTCCTTCCTGTTGTCGATGAAATGGAACTCGGGAGTACCGCAAGATGAGCATATAGCAAAAAAATAAGTATCAAGTAATGACTTGGAATGCAATGTAACTGAAATTGTTAGCAATGTCGGAAGTTCAATAGTCCGAATAATTTGTCGATCAGAAGAAAATGAATCGACGCGCGTTAAAAGCGTTCACCCATTCTGTTTTGTTTCAATTATTCTGTAGCGAGTATTACTGATAAATACAGTAGAATCTCGTTACCACGAACCATTTGGGACTTCGAAGAAGCTTCGTTGTAAGCGAAAATTCGTTTTAACGAAATTAAAGTAACATGGTTGCTGGACAGGGGAAAAACGAATTCGTGTAAACGATTAATGCGGTATAATGAGATTATTCTGTACTTGGAATATTTACTACAGTTTTTATCAATCTGAGAGCAGAGGCTGTTGATAGCCTCTGGGCTTAATTTGAAGAATGGGTTTCTAATTTCCATCGAAAAGTTGAAAAGAACAGCATCTGTGTTGCATGTATGCTCGATATTTTCTCTATGTACAGTATCATGTATCACTTGTAAAATTGATCCGACTCGCTGATCTTGATTCTTGAGTTACATTCAATTTTACGAAACAAAACTTTTTCTTCGGTCGTTAAAATCCCAAAATTATTGTACTTGCAAGCTTCCAGTGAGAAATTTTAACCTTATTACGAGTGAATTCTCCCTACACCAAAATTCAAGGGACCCCGAAAAGCGTCATTCAGAGAATTTCGTTCTAGAGAACCCCTATAACACGGGAGAGAACCTTGCTGGGGCGGCGCAACGCTAACTGCAGAAGTAAGTTTTGAATTATTATTTTTTATTTATTTCTGCAACAAGCGAGTTTGGAATTTTGTTCGAAATCTTGCTGGAGTGGATGATTCTGATGATCGATTGATGGGAAGGAATATTGTTTTAAATCTTGATATTTTGCTGATATGATGGGGCGAAGAACTTCGGAAAGCGTTTCCCGTCTTTTATTCATTTCTTACTGCTTGTTAATTGTCGAATAATGGGCGAGTATCGGCGATGAGCTTGGCATTGGGGGGTGAAAAAAAAATGTGCTGAGCTTGGCTAGAAGCCATGCCTTTTTCCAACGCTGGCATCGAAGGAAAGAGGCAGGATCTCCGTTCGTCTTCATGGAAAGTGCATTATCCGTAAAAATCTGGGTCTTCTACGACGCGTCGCCGTCGTCGTCGTTGTCGTGAAGAGCGACGCTGGGGTTAGCGCACCGACTCGAGGTTGGAAGTTCTTCTTGGGGCCAGCCGACGACGCACAGATAAGCTCTCTTCGGGATGGCTAAATGAACCGGAATTGGAACTTCACGTCGAAAGGAGTTCCAACCTTCGAGACTCGCTGTCGCTGAACCTCGGAAAATTCAGCGGAACCACGGGTTCTCGGTCGGTTCGTTAATTTCCCGTGATTGAGCGGGATACGGGGGGAACAACTTTCAGTTGATGCTGCTCTGGAATGCTATCCGTGTCAAAATTATTCAGATGATGAATAACGAGTACTGTACTGTGCAATGGTTCCCCGTGAAAATAACCCAATTCCTTCCGTCTGAGGAGGAGTAGTTCGTTATACGGGGTGTTCGTTGTATGATATGCGTGGGTGAATTCGATGGACGAATGACGAAATTCAAAATGTTTTACGCGTGAGGTGGTCCGTAAGTTTTAGGACGTTTTGCTGTTTAATGCCACGAATGTCAGTGCTTTGTGCGGATTGTTAGTTTATTAGAACGTTTGTTGTATGAGGCACCACTTTCTCTGGAGTAAGAATTCAAATCTTTTTTAAAGTCAATACCTCTATTCAAAGCATTGTAGGAAGCATTTTTTTGTGTCGAAGCTCCTGCGGCCTTTCATTTTTTCCACGAAATAAGATTCTGAATAATCATCGTCGCCAATTAATTTGCGGGATCTCTTTGAAAGAAATCTTCAATATCATCACGAATTTTGGATTTTATTTCAGTTGTTTTTCAAGTCCCCTCCCCGCAAGCATTTGCTGGCCAACATTGTTTCGGTCTATCTTACGTAATCTTCGTCGAATGGGAAAGAAGGGGGATTATTTGAAAGACGAATCAAATTGACGTTGGATGTTTTAAAAGTTTTGAGGCCCAGGTACTGGAAGTTACTTGGCACTTCCGACCGGCGTTGGTTTAAACTTTTTTGCGTTATTCATTATTGTGTTACTCCATTCTTGACTCGGGAAACACATTTCGTCGCACGAACTTTAAATAGAGTTGAGGAAGAAAGTTTCCCGAAGCCCAGTACTGAACGTCATGCGAGAGCGAGTTTGCAACAGCGTTGGATTTATCGTGATGTACGAAGAAATTAATTTTCTAGTTTCCGATGGGTGGTAGAGGCAGTTTTGTTGAATGATCGAAATCCTCGGATGATTTTTCGTCTTTAGCTATACAGTACTTCCACATGGATTCCGACCTACAACTTGATGTGAGTCGGTCTGACGGCACTAAATCCATTGCGAAGTTTGACTTCTAATTAAGATGAGCGAGCTTGTCTGATGGTTGATTATTCAACGGTTTTAGGGTCTGAACAGTTACAGCGTCAATTTTTCAGGAAGTGCGGGCATGTTTTTTTACTTGTAAAATATAGTTGAACCTCGATAACTCGAACCTCCGAAGTCGAATACCTCTCTCTTCGTCGATTCTTTTTTCTAGAAAAAATGCATCAAAACCTCCTAACTCGAAGGCTCCCCCCCCCTCAAGCCTCAATAACTCGAATTTTCTGGAGGCCCTTCGGTTAGTATTAGGATTGGTTCATAAGTTCTGACACTTTTTGAAATACGAGTTCCAAAATTTATTTTACTCGCTGAACCCCATTATTCGGCAACACTTCAGTGCTATTCAACATACTCTCCGCCAATTTCAATGCTTTTTTCATGCAATAAATCCAACCATCGAAATAATGCTGATCGGGTACTTTCCTGTTATCTCAGTACCTACTTTCCTGTTATCTCAGTACCTCATTCCTAGACCGCACTACCATCCAGACAAATCTTTAGGACGAGTTCATAATCACGACGACCTACCAGAAACTACGCCTCCCAAAATCAGTTTCAGCAGAATGCAGTAAAATAAAATTAAGTTTTTGGTAGGTCGTCGTGATTATGAACTCTTTCTAAAGATTTGTCTGGATGGTAGTGCAGTCTAGGAATGAGGTACTGAGATAACAGGAAAGTACCAAAAATCGAGTTCTGTTAGTTGATTAGGCACCCTGTGACTTCCGTCTGTTCCGGGCAGTAGAGAGTGAAATGTAAAGGATTGCTTTTGAGGACAGGGACAGCCTCATTTCTGCCATCGAAGAACAGCTTCATCAAATTTATTTCAGTGATATAGGGAAGAGAAAAGCAAGGAAATGTAACTTGATGTGTTTTGAAAGGAAGTGAAAGACTTGGATTGGGCAAACCCTATTCCTTGCCTCCAAGTTCATCATCCTGGCAACTCATTTAAGGCCCAGAATATCACCAATTAAAATCTTTTCTTTCCCCCAACAAAAATGATTTTTCCGTCACGTGAAACCTCCAGAACTCCAATTTTTGTGCTAGTCCCTCCGATTCGAGTTTGACTCAGAGAGGTTCGACTGTAGCTGCCCACTTTTTGTTTATTCCGTCCTCTGCGCACCCTTGCGTTTGTTGTCTCAACGTTTGACGAGTGTCTGGTGCACACCGATGGGGAAAATATGTCGGGAACGCCGGGTATTCTGACTGTATCGACTTCTCATTGGCGAGCTGCTAGTTATCGACGCAGAAACTCTCCTGCGAGTCGGTCAGTCGATAAACCGAGTATGCCAAGAACGCGGCCGTGACTCTCGAGACCGCGTTTATTCTTGGATTCATCGCTTGGATCCGACGTCGAGATAAGTGTGGTGCAACAATTCCGAATCATTTCCAGGCGTATGGTATCCGCGGTTACCCGCCTAAAAGACAGACCAGGAACTTTTTGAATAAAGAAATTCCTGTTTTTATGCACTCGTGGGCATGGTGAATGAAAAGGTGGGTTCTCCCCGTGCGTGGCGGGGTTCGTTCGCGAGTCGTGTCGTTGTGATGCCACCCTTTTTGTAGGCGAATGGAGCTGGATACATTTTCCAAAAGGTAACAATTGATACTTTCATGACCAATGCTTTCAAAATTTCAGGTGGAAATGGATAGGAGACCAGATAGTTTACTCTTTGAGGAGGAAGGTTTATCTGCCTAATTTTCGTGTTTCATGAGGTCGCAATTCTACCAAATACAGGTAGACTCCTGTGACGGATTTTTTTGGTCCCATGGGGTTCTCTTCTTATTTTATATGGATTCCCTACAACGAAATTCAAGGGAATAGTTAGAATATCGTTGTAGGGAGAATACTGTGAAAAAGTTTTTTAATCATTTGAAATACAGGTGGACTCTCTAAAAATGTTCAATGTATAGGTATAACGATTTTGTCGTGGCCCTGCAGGATTCACTTCCGATATTAAATATGTTACCTGTAACGAAATTCAAGGGACAAGAAAACGTTGGTTGTGGACAGGTGCGTATTTCAACTGATGAAAAATTTATGTCATAGTATCTCAGATCGGACAGCGATTTTTTTTCTGTAAAACCTGTATATCTTCCAAACGTTTCTATTTCGTTTGTGGAACGTGGCCGTATGTTGTTCGAGCCGCGCTTGAGAATCCGAAATGATTCTCAATTCAAACATGGTTTGGAGTAGTTCAACTGCTTTTGTACCAAAAAGCTGCACTTCTAGGTTTATAATTTTGCTGATAAAACTTGAAAAAAGCCACCTCGAGCGTCATAATTTTGTTGCGAAAAAATTCATGCTCATTTTCTTCCGAGAGAATGTGATTTTTGTTGTTGTTGGTCACCTTCAAGAAACTTGGATGCTGACATTTTTGCGGGGATGAAATACAAAGCCGTGCTGCTTTTGTATTTCATCATGAAGCGTTTGTAGAAAGACGACTTTCCTGGTACAGTTGAACCTCTGTAAGTCAAACCTCCCTAAGTCAAATACCTCCATAACTCAAAATTTTTCAAAGTCCCCAACTGAATTCTCTTAGCAAAAATGCATTAAAAACCTCTCTAGCTTGAAGTATTTTTCTCCAAAACCTCTGTAAGTCGAATTTTCTGGCGCCTTTCAGTTACTATTCCCTTGAAATATTAAAAAGAAAAACAATGAAACTAATGATTTTATTCATCTTGATAGAAATTGAAAGACTAATGATGCAAATGAACCCCTGCATCCAAGTTCAGCAAGCTGTAAACTCATTGAGAAACAAGTTTAGGCCCAGAATATCCTCATTTACGATTTCCTGCGATTTTTTTAAACTTATCCTTGCAGCAAAACGGATTGTTTTCCTAACTCAAAACCTCCAAAAATTGAAACCTCTCCAAGTCAAATTTTTTTTCCTGGTCCCCTTGAAATTCGACTTAGAGATGTTCAACTGTATTTGCGGCCGTCATTAGGTCGGGTTCGTTTTTGTTCCCCGAAAGTTGGTCAGTTAGCTGTGTTTATTCGTGTTGCATTCATCTCACGCCACGCTTGTCTGACTTCACGTGTCACAAAGCTGTTCGACGTACTCAACTGTCGTCGATCGTGAGTGACTGGATGCTTCATCTGGGGGCTGTCGACTCGATCGAATCCAGGACAACCGCGATTGTCTCTCATGCGTAACGCAGAGGTCGGTGTGCGCCTTTGCCTCGGTCTCGAAGCTTTGACCTCCGTAAATCACCCGTGTGCGAGTCGTAAAACTGCCGCCCGTCCAACGCGGCTCAATTAGGGCATCCATACATGGTCATCATGCTCATTGATGATGTGTTCGTGGCCCGTGATCGAAGCCCGTTCATTCATTGCGATGGCCGTGCTTTTATCGTGGACTTTTCTTCTCTCGGATCCCGTGCTCAGTGGGTAACGTGAGGGAAGCAGTTTTGATTAGACCGTGGGCCTGGGGACAGCACAATCGTCGATCGACGTTCACGTCGCATCGAGGTTGCGATGTGCTTGTGGTTGTTGTTGCGATTGTCACGAAAGCAATCTAGATGTAATAATCGATGGATGCATCTGACGACCTAATCATTGTTTGATGATCGAGTTTCTTCGTAAGCAGGTACTGTACAGTTTTAACCTCTTTTAGTCGAATTTCAAGGGACCAGCAAAATAATTACGACCTAGGGAGGTTTCGAGTTGAGGAACTGCAGTAAAATCTCGTTGCAACGAAACCATTTGGACCAATTGAATAGCTTTGTTGTAACGAAAAATAATTCTGAAGTAACTTATTTAACATCGTGGCTATTGGACAGGGACCAAAAAAACTACTTCATTGGAATGGATTATTCCTTATAATGAGATTATACCGTACCATATTTGCCTCAAGAAAAGGAGAATAAAAGGGAATTACAATTATTTATTTTTTGGCGCAAAACTGCTTTGTAAAGAAGTTCACAGGATGCTAAACTTGGAGGCAAGGGTTCATTTGCCGAATTCACCTTATAATTCCTTGACAAATCATTGTTTTTGTAATTCCTGGGTAAAAAAGAAATGCGAAAAGCCTCCAGAAAATTTGAGTTAAGAAGGTTTGTGTGGGGGGACTTGAAGTTACGGAGGTATTTAATGCACTGTTTTTGATTGAATTCAGAGAGGAGCCTTGAAACAATTTGATCTAGGGAAGTTATTTTAGATTCAACTTCTGTTGTTGTCACCTTGTCTTCCATGAGCATCCACACTTCAATACGCATAAAAGTTTCTTCTGTCGAAAATCTTGTATGATTCAGAATTAAAATCGGGAAGAAAATACGCGGCGTGGAGATAACTGAAAATTTGTGACGGACGCTTCATTTTCAAGGCACCCTGCGGAAGTTCGCGGTAAGAGTTACCATAGATTATTATCGTAGGTCTCTGTTCTTCGACAACCAATGTAGCAACTGTAATCCTCAGTACTCGGCCGAACATTATCTACTCCTACATCCTCAGACTCCATTGGTTTCCCGAGCAACGTTCGATTTTATTGGGCGGAAAGACGCGACGAATCTGTCCCCTGCTGCCGACATACGGTTCTAATTAAATCCCCGGTATTGCTGCCAACTCGTGGGTGAAGGAAGATCTGTCGCGTCATTCTGTCGCTTCCCCTCCGCCCCCTCCGGATCTTTTATTGTACCCCTGTATTGAAGGGAATCTGCTTTTGGGTGGAGCTCCAAATGTGTAATAAATGAACTTCCGGATTCTTCCTTGTTGTTGATCCTACCCCCCGCCACATTGCTCATGTGGTCATGAGCCCATCTGCCGACCGACTTTTAGGGTACGAAGGTTGGGTCAGGTGAGGGATATTGACCAGGTTGGGCTAAGATTTGCTAATGCAGTTAGACTCTGAAACGATCTTTTCTGCAAGGCATTTTTTGGTCCTGTAGGGTTCTCTACCCATATTATAGGGGCTCTATACGAGATTCTCTTGAAACCGATTTTTTTCTGGTCCCTTGAATTTTGTTGTGGATCTCTTGATTCGGAGATCCTTACAATACACATAATCTGAAAGTTCATTTATTACACATCAAGAGCTTCACCGAAAGCAGATATCCTTCAATGAAACTGTACATTCAATAGGTTTAACATTTTGTCTTAATTTACAACAAAATGCTCTCTACAGATAATTTTTTTCTGATCCCTTTCATTTTTTGTAGAGAAAGTCCACTTGTATTTGGAGCCTGGACACTGAAATGGTGTGCTTTAGACTGAACAGGCTTCCTGCTATACAACTAATGTAGTGTTGATGTGGAATTCCAGTATCTGAAGGGCGAGGTCGACACCAGAAACATTGTACCACTGATGACTGTTGCAGCAGTCGAAGTATCAAGAGTTTTTGAGTGCTGATAATTCTTGGAAATTTTGTACAGACTCACATTATCTTCTTAAGCACAGTTTCAGCGACTGATTTAAAGCTTAGTTGTTTAGTTCTTGCAGCAAGTAAGAAAATGCATTGTTGGTTTCATTTTGGACAAGGGCTTAGCAAGGCCACAATCGAATGCGAAAGTTGAGCTGTGAGAGAAAAGAGGTAGCATAAAAAACTAGGTAAATTCCGCATGTACCTCCTAAATCAGCTAAATGTTAAAATTCCCACACCATCATCTTCACTCACATGGACCTCTCCCAGTTGGTTCCACCGTCTTTGCCATTGCCATGCAGCAGCCAATACTTCTTCCCATTACCCATTTGCTACAGTCCCTATTGCAGTGACCATGTATGCCAAAATATCTGCACTTCATACCCCCTGATCCCAGGCTACACAAGTGAATACTATACTGACTGCTGTGAAATTTCAAGCCTTACCCTTGAGAAGCCTTTGCTGAAGAAAGGGTGAGGTTTAGTGTATGAGAACCTCCTGGAGATTCTCTGTGGCTTATTGCATGTTTAATTGAAGGAAATCTGCTCTTGGGTGAAGCTCCAAATGTGCAATAAATGAACTTCAGATTTTTCGGATTCTATGGATCTCTCTGAATTGAAGAATCCACAGCCATCTGATTTTATCTAATTTATACAGAATATACTTTTGTAACTATTATACGCACTTAATTATAATTACTTCACAAACTTATGCCATTTGAAGGGTGAAGCTCCATTCTGTATTATTTCGAAGGGATGATGATCCATTTTATATCAGTACTGGTTCCCAGATCTCATGAAAAGTCATGAGAAACTTGAGTTGAGTTGAAGTCACATCTGGAACTTCTGTTTCCTCAGCCCCACTTGAAGTCGTTCCCGGCTCTTGCATTCACCGCGTGGCGAACTGATGTGTCCCGGAGTTCCAACCCAACTTGCCTCCGAGAATAACCCCGGCGAAGATCCTGGGATTGGAAATCGCATTTTATGGGTAGCTCCGTTGGTTAGCCATGTTTTAACCCGTCCCGGATAAAATTAGAAGCTTGACGACTTCATTTTGTGACTTCCTTCCACCAGTTAACGTTTGTTACGCTTTTCTGAGTGAAGAATCGATCTCATTCACGTGCAGTGTGGCCAAAAAAAAAAAAAAGCGAAGTAGAAAAGTTCTTAGTCTGCTGGGAAAGTTGAATTAACTTCCTTTGCAATGTGTTTGTTTTACAATACTGTAAACAGTGATAACCAATATTAACTATTGCCATAAAAAAAACGTCGTTGTAAGTTGCCGAAGGAATACAATAACCCATGTAAGCGTGAGCATCTGAAACATTTTGAAATTGCAACTACTGTAGATTTATTTGGAAAAATTTCGGATACAGTGGACTTTCTCATTATAATCTCGTGAATATTTCAACTGAAGAATACAGTATTCAACATTGCGTGAAAACTAAGGTAGTTCCAATTTATTTTAAATGGTACTGTATATGTAGTACAATCCGTGGTTGTTTGAAGGAAACTTCCATCAAAAACAGCCAAACCATTATTTTCATTCCTGCTTCGCAAATTTCTCAGGAATGCGATTAAAAACAAGCTGCTGTTGAGATGCAGGCTAATTTCTTGTGGAAACGTGTGGTAAATGCTTGATAGGAAAAAACCATGGGCTGTGATGGATGGAAGCAGCCGTCTACTGCAAGTTTTAATCTGAAAATAAAGACAAATAAATGTCGTGATTTGAACATTTTTATTTATTCTGCCGTCGTAAGAAATGTGCGATGAAGTCATAAATTTGTTTCCTACTTTTGGTGTAAGTATCCCGTTTGTTTGATCCACCGTGTACAGGTTCAGTAGAAAATCCATCGCTTCCTGCGTTTATTCAGGAAAGATGGATTGTCCTGCTCCAAAGTCTGGAGTCCCGATGATTTAAAACTTTAAAGCTGCACATACTGTATACTTTTTTTTGCTGAATAAAATTCATATATTTGTTCTTGTGAACTCCTGAGTCGGCCGCATCTTCATCTTGAAGGTCGGATATGGCATGGTGATACAGTATTCGCTGTTTCATCCGTTTTTTTTTCCTCGTCAAGTTGATGGATTTATGTAAACATGGATGTCAGAGCTGTGCTCTTTTAGTCCTCCGAGTTGTCGCTTGCTATACTGTATCATGATATAAATTGTTTTTTTTTTCTGGGGTGGTGATGGGGTTACTTCGAGCGACATGCTTTTGTCATTCAGTGACTGTATCAGTCTCCTCGAAATTGTCTTGCTCTCCGATAGCTTAGAGCCAATCGAAGTATGGCGAAAAATACTCTTGTGTGCAGTTGTACCGTACTGTTCTACATTTACGGTTTGATGAAGGGAACAGTTTTCGTCGGGCGAGTCTTGTTTCCCTCGACCGACCTTGCTCTCGTTCGCTTTCGTCGGGCCCGTCACACAGGCCTGAGCACCAGAAACATCGTGTCCGGGATCTTCGGGCACTGCGTGGAATAAAGAAAAAAGAGGGCCTCATTTGGGCGGGTTGCCGAAGCCCGACGTTTCGACGGCGCCAACGTCATGCCGACGATCTAAAAGAAACGCTTCGTCCGGGCCCAGCCGTGTTTCCACGTGGGTTCGTATGAACTCCATTACGGATCCTCGTTTCGATTACAGTAAAGTCTGGTTACAGCAAACTTTTGGGGGCTTCAGAAAAAGTTTGTTGCATTGAATGATTTTTTATAACGAGATTTTTATGATTAATGACAGAACAAATGTTCAGATCAGACCTGTCGTATCATCAGTTAGTTCTTGCTTTTCGGGAATTCTCAGATTTTTTATTATTGATTGAAAAACTGAGCGATCTTCCGAAAAAAATATTGTAGCTTCTATCATGCATTCCATGAGTTGCACCAATCACTTCATTTTGGAAGGATGACGTGAAAATCTCTTCATTCTGGGAGGATGATGCGTGGAACCACTTTGAAGTACTGTATATTTATCATTGATTACAGTTTTCATCCATGCTACAAGAACCAGTCAGTCACATTTGGGTCTTGAAATTTTAGACTTCGTCTGCCTCAGTTGGGAAATTTCTGCCTGGAGAATCTATGAAACATGCTTCATATTACTGTATACTGGATTTTGGAAGTTTGTGATATCCAGATTGTTTCAGCACGTAATCCACGAGCTTTCTGCCGGGGCTTGAGAAAAAGTTCGTTGTACTGAATCATTTGTTGTAACGAGATGTTCGTTGTCTTTTTTTCTTCTGCTAGGGAAGTTTAAATTTGGTTCGCATTGCAGCATGCTGGAAATTTTTTGTGGGTTCACGGTAACCGGCCTCGGCTGAAACTGTGGTTACAACAGTATTTTTCGAATGCGATCGAGTATTGTAATGTGCAGTACTTTGTTTGGGTCGCCCCTCGAGTGCGTGTTCTTGAGACGGCGAACAGCGTGTGAAATTGGTGCAACTTTGAATGCTTGACATGCGTAAGAGCCGGTGGGTTTCACCTGCTGGTATGTTGCGAAGCTAGTTTTTGTTGTACTTTGCATTCAGATGGGTACATGCAACACGGTAAAGCACCGTGTGAACAAATATCGCACAGTTCTGCTTAACGTACTAGTTGGCCCGAAGAAAAGAATCGTATCGATTAATGGCTGAATTATATGTGTCAAAACGCGGAGCTGAAATGAAGACGGAGCGCGAGGAAAAGTTCGGCTTTTTTTCTCAAAAAGGGCCTCTTCGTTTTGTGAGCCGAAGTCTGAAATTTCGGTTTCCATGTTCGTTCGAAAAAAAAAATCTAGACGTGGATGGACTGCAGAAATATCATGCTTTTATTTTTTACTTCTGCTCTGTTTTGAGAACAAAGAACATTGATCTCGAATACGGCAATTATTCCGAAATGTGTTGTTCTGTGAATTAGTACAAAAGACGATTAGAAGAGTGCGGAAAAGATTTTTTTTAGTTTAACTCGGGGTTTCTCGCATGTTTGGCGATAGCCCCGAAATAGGGAGCTGATAATGTTCCCGGGTTTGAGCTGCAGAGTGTTATCAACTCTGCCCGATGTTCCTTGCTGTTCCACTTGCTGCTGATGATGCATCACACTTTCATCAGTTGACGATGTTCATTGTTATGATCACTCGTTTATTTTGGGGAGAGCACGGCTAATCGAACTGTTGACGTGAAGCCCCACATTTTCGGGACTCCTTTTACTAAATTCATAGAATCAAGATATATTTAAACCTTGGATGTGCTTGAAAGCTACTCCGTAATAATTTTGAAAAATATTTTCTCATTACTTTTTTTTATCTCAGGGGGCTCAGGATATGACGAAAAGTCACTGTTCACCGTAATCGGCACTGAAGATCGAAATTGCGATTGTATTTTCTTGGTCTATTTTTAATTTGATACATTTCGAAGGAATTACCGTATTAATCATCTGTACTACGGGTGCTATTCAAGGGGAAAATGTGTTTGTCAGGGATTGAAGTCGCGGTTCTAGAGGTTCTGTGTGTCTAAGACCCGTGTGTTTTTCTTCTTTTTTCAGCATGTCGGACTATGATCAACGGGCATCGACGGCGAGTTCATCGTCGATCCACTCGGTGTTGTCCGATTTTGCCGGGGATTTAGAGGAAGTCATCGCTTCGCCGAACTCGTCGTGTTGGGCCTTGCTGTCGTCGACGAAAGACGTCGCTACAATGTTCGGCGAATCGAGCGGGAAGAACGCTGACGACGGGTCTGTCGACTGGCAAGAGCGTTGCCTGGAAATGGAACTCGCTCTGGAACGATTCCGGGACCACACCGGAAAAGTACGCGATCTTTTCAACGAGAAGGTTAGTTGCTTTCCTTTTTCTTCCTTCCGGTGGGAATCACGTACGAAAGCGAATGTGTGCTATAACGCCACCCAGTTCCGAGGGAACTTTTGTGTACCGATCTGGCGGCGCGTTGTATATCTATAAATCTCGTGTGTATTTCTGGGCGTCCTTTTTTTTTCTTTCTGTCTCTTTGATACGTTTGTCGAAGAAAACCACGTCCCCTTTGTCTTCATGTCCGCAGTTCCGGCTCCTTCTAGTCCGACGTTTCTAGTCTATATATCTGGCGTTGATGATTCGTGTGACAGGGATTTTATAGTAACTGCACCCAATAACGGAATCCCACGAAATACAGGTGGACTCTCTCTTTTCCTTTGTACAGTATGAAGCATTTTTAGGGCCCCATTGGGGTTTCTCCCCGTGTTATAGAGCTTCGCTGCGACGAGATTCTCTCTACGACGATTTTTTTTTCTGGTCTGTTGAATTTCGTTTTAGAAAGAGTCCACCTGCACGAGGGTTGTTGCAGTTGGACTTGATCTCTGATAATTTTAGAGTTGGTGTGATTGTAAGAAAATCATGACATGGTCCATGATGTTCTAAGGTTTTGGAATTTTTTTACTGAAAAAAAAGTGTTTACATTTGCTGTATGTTACGTGTACACTTTCAAGTTACGGCCAGAGTTCTCCAATGTCAAAGGGTGTTGAAAATTTGTCAGGCTGGCTAAACAATTGAATTTTGGGGTTGCTGTAATCTTCATCTAAAGTGTAAAAAAAAAAAAAGATCACACGTGAAAAAAGCAGGTTCCTTATATGGCCGGACACATTTTTAGAAGCCTGAGAAACTGGTTTAGAACTCTGGCTGCTACTGGAAAATCTTCACTTATCATGCTGCAGATTTCAGAACTTTTTTTTAAGAATCCGAAAAAAAATCCCAGAACCTTAGAACATCATGGACTATGTCGAGATTTTTATTTTTTACAATCACATCTACTCTAGAAATATCAGAGGTCGCGTCCAACTGGGACAGCCCTCGTATTGTATATGTATATATATATAATTTTTTTTTTTAATGACTGGGCGGCCACCTCGATTTTTTCTTCTGGGATGAAGATGCTCTTTCAAGTACAGTACAAAGATGGAAGATGTTCGTACAAGAGAATCATGAGATTTAAACAAACGAGTGATTTGTATAATCACGATCCGGGGTTCACTATTCAACTTCGAGGGAACTTTTTTTTTTCGTCTCGGAAGGACCATTTGTTGCAAGTTGTGGTGAAGGGGGAAAAACTGGTGTGGTATGTTCTTCGGAAGAGGTTGCATCGCTCGTTTTCTATTGATTTATGTGCTCGTTAAAACGATTTGGGGGATTCGTGAGTTTTAATATTTACGGGCATTTACTTGTTGTCTGACACTTGAAATTGCTTGCGAAATTGCACTCATGCTGCTCGCCCAGTATTCGTAGGAACGCGTCGTTAAAATCCGAGAAATTAATTTCAGGATGACTCTTGTTCCTACTTCGTATTCTTTTTGTGAAAGATCGGTCTTCATCATCGTCTTGAGAAAACCTGCTGGTTCAATAAATCTGGATTGAGTGTGAAGATCTCTTCCCTGTAATTTTCAAGGTGGCAGCCACCACTATGCAAAATACAGTCAACATCGAAAGATAAATTTTAAAATTCAAAATATCGCTCCACCCTTCAAAAATGCTGTAAGGCTATTCTTGTGATTCAATGCATAGCCCTAAATTAAATTTGAACTTTCTCATTTAAAAGGGGAAAATTTGGAACCTCGAAAATTATTTATTGTGGCCTGCAATGCGGCCCTTGGCCACGTTTGAGTTGGGCAGCACTGGACTAAAGTGCTGATTTCTGGAAAAGGTTTCGGGGTTCATTGGGAGTGTCTCTGCTTTCACTTTTTGTCACGGTTTAGCGTGAAAGGTGGTCTATTTAAAAGCTCTGAAAACCCTCCTTTCTGGGATTCGTTTGCTGGTGAAATGTCGGATGAAGAATTCATCGTGGTGGTCGGTGTTTGACGAAGGGAAGTTCGTGGGGGAGCAACGTCTATAACCGACCTAGACTCATATTTACAAATTGCGATTTTATCGCGGGAAAGTTTTAGATCTCAAAATTTCCCGCGTGCAAAATCAAGAAGTGACTTCATGTGACTCATCTTACTATGCATTTTTCGCCGTTCACGAGACGATATTCGTGCTCAGTAAAATAATTCATGCTTATGACCCAACGTTGACGATGACTCGACGACGAGGATTTTTTCCACGATTGCCTCCGAGGGATGTAACAGTAAAATATTCAGTTCACGACATGTGCAGTTTTTTCTCCGGAAAAAGTCGTGCAGCGAATTTTATGGTCCACGCGTTCTGCAGTTATGTTTTTTTTTTCCCCTTCTCGTAAGCATACAGCCCACATCCATTCATCACTTTCAGAACACGGTTCAGTACTTATTTTTTTGTGTGGTTGAAATCATCGGATGTCTGCCCAACTTCCCGAACGGTTATGAAGTTTCGGTTGGTGATGCTGCCAAGTGGAATTCGAGAAGCTGCACTCACGTTGCGCCTTTTCCCGCATGTGCGACGCAGGAAAGTTTGATGCGGCATTTTCGGGCGTGTCGTCACGGGGAAATGTTTTGGTTAAAAATATCAAGTTTCCTTTGACGGAATGACGCATTCGAAGCCATTAATTTTTGCGGGATGTCATCACCGAGGTTTCATTCGCGGAACCGGTGGGCGGCGTCAAATGCTTGGGTGCGCGTCAATATTTTCAAGTACAGTACAAGTACGGTGGGGCCCCGACGTATGGACGATTTGACTTATGGACAATACTCGAAAGATCTGCCCGACATCTGGACCATATCTCAAGATACGGACACTTTACCAATATTTATAGACAAATGTAAAAATGCATTCATCAGAGTACGGATCTTCTGAGCAAGTTGAGCTTTTTATATTCACGAAAATTCAGAATAAATTGTATTATGAACTCACTATAATTTATAATCCAAAGCAGGTTGATTTTGTGCTTATTTTTTCAGAGTTCTTTCCATCATCGGAGCAGAGCATAAAGAGACTTGTGTTTGTTCATGGTTTTTTAGCTTCTTTTCATGCCAAAGATTATTTATATGTGGTTTTCTTCTGCACTATTATTTTTATGTATCTTGAATTTGAGAAAAATTATTTTTATTGAAAATTTGGGAGACTTTTTCCTAATTTTTGATCAGCAGGCGAACCAATTAAATATGTTTTCATCGAAGTCTGAATGATAACGGTATCGAACGTACGGACGTCCCGGCATAGGGACAAGGCCCAAGTACCGGTTACGTCCGCATCTCGGGGCCCCGTTCCGGTAAAATGCATGTTCCTAGTGCAATATGCGATTATAGGATCGATGATGTACAATACAGTACAGCATTTCTTCTCATCATGCCGAAATCGAAATTTTCCTTTGCCAGATAATAAATCATTTCGGATAGTTCGGGTTTGAGCAGACATCGGTTGCAGGTATTGTTGTGCCAATGGGGTTTGTGTCCTCCGCTGTTCAATGCGTTTGCCAAGCCCCGTGACATTCTCTCTGACACTGGGTCATACGACACCCGCGAGTGGTGCATAAGGGGAAGCTTTGTTGACATATGCGCTGATCTGCATTCTGAAAATAGCGAAGTTGAGGAATGTTCTATTGTTCGTGAACTGAAGAGCTTGTTGCAAGCATTTTTCTCCCGGCGCCGAGCGAGAGTGCGGTGAAGGCAAGTGGGGGATGTTGGTGAGAAGGAACCCTAAAATCCGGGTATCTGATTTCCTTGCGTATCAGTTGGCATGTTTGATTCGAACTTTTACCCAGAGATTGATGCTTACTCACTCACTCACATGTCCTGCATTAAACGTACTCTTGTACTGAGACCTGCGTATTTTTCCAGTTTGACACAATTGAGGTGGTTGTGATGTGCAATGGGTTCAATTGAGTTTATGTGAGAGTGAGAGCTCAAATGTACCTCGAGTCCCAGTGCTGGTGCAGAGTGCTGTGCTGTTGCAGGTGTTACAGAGAATGATTCAGGGAAGCAATATGACGTGGATCCTTCCGATGATGAACATTGTTATTTTACAGTACCATATGTTCACGAGCTAAATCCTTCAAGTGAGGTTTAATCTGAAGTATAACCTCAAGTCCCTGTGTATTAAGAGTGAGTGCATAGGAAATGTGGGGTTCACTGTGCACGAAAGCAAGGTTAGTCCAGTAAGTAACCCAAAAGCGCAACCAGAATTCATGCACCCAGGGAGCAACAGAAAATTAACCCTGCAACCCAGCAGAAACTCAAGAGTCAACTGACCAACACGGGTGAAACATTTAGAAACCAAGGCGTGATGAAGAACCCTGCGAGGTCATCCTTAAGAACGTCCCACTTGATTTCAGGTATTAAAAAAAAAAAAAAGAAATTCAGTCAGAACATCTCTCTGTCATTTGCAGTGAAAAACTGAAAGACCTCCAAATTTCTCGAACTTCGAGGACGGAATTTTCATTCTCCAGAGCCTCAGAGCAGAGTGCGTCAGCGTTGCCAACTTGGCATTTGCACAAATGCAATAAGCGCAGTGTCAATTAAACACAATCCCTTTCTCATGGAATGTGCACCGCAAATCCACCTGAAAAATCAGAGATGTTTAAGATTGTACCTCAAATAGTGTGATGGACTCGTCAAGTTGGAATGAAGGAATTAGTTCTCCTCTTGCCAGTTGTTGGTACACACTTCACGGAGTCTTCAACCATTAAGATTTCTTCGGGGAAACAGAAGGTTGAAAACTGACGCAAAAATGACTTTCCCATTGATTGCTCGAAGGAAAACAGAAATGGGGCGATACAAACAGTGATCTTGCATTATCGTTGAAAATAAAATGGCGCAGTTTTTGCACGCTGAAACGCAACTGCAATTGTGCCGGGAACCCTGGAACATTTGATTATGACTTGCAGTTTTAATCTCGAACGAGTCTCTTTTGGTTGTTAATTTATCTCAGTTCTCACACTCACTGAAACACTTTCAGTTCCCAAAGGCCAATAGTAGAAGCTATTTCGTTGTTCCTTTGGCGCTGGGATGGAGTTCTGAAGTTAAGTTTCCGTTGAGCCCAGTAAAGTTTCTTAGGGTTAGCCGTATCGTGCATAACCTGTCAGTTCCGTTGTGCAGTGACTGGGGGAATTATAATTGCTTCTATCCCTTCCTCGAGTGGAATTCATGTTCATTTATTATTCGGTCGAGACGTACTTGTTCGCAAGTCTTTCCCGCGGAAAACAGTCTGCGGCATGGGCACTCTTGCGAACGAAATAACAAGTGAGATCTGTCGAAATGCAGATTTACGACCCTTGAAAAATCACCCTTTTAAATTGGGTTTTTTGGCTGGGTAAAAATAGTTTTATAGGACATTGTAGCACTGTTCGCAAACTCCTGACATTTTGATACGAAGTTTTTTGAATTCTCAAGATTGCCTAGGTCTAGGACTCTAGATGGTGTATTTTAATTACTGCAGTGTAAATGTATTGGTTACTGCATCACTAGGACAACTTATTTTCTTAGGCCCACCATTCAACACCATGCTAATTGAACTTCCAAATTACTCGAGACTTTCATAACCTGATAGAAAGGTATTATCCCACATATTAGAGGATCAGTATACAGTAGAGCTTTATATGATTTCAGCTCAAAGATTCTTTCCAAAGTTTTTAATCAATCAACATTTATCTGGGAGCAGGCTGAAACCTTCTGCTTAAATTTGCGCTCGGTTATTACCTTGTGCTGTAATTTATGTCATTCTTAAGAAAATGCGGGCGATTCATATCCATGTATTTGTATTTACTCTGTGGGAAAATTTTGTGAATCTTAGAATACTGACAATTTGCAAGTAAAGGTCCAATGGCTCATCAATCAATCGTCTGTAATGCTAGATTCCTTTTATTATATTGTATTTTCTGAGATGACTTTGCTAATCCATATGCTGCCATACCGTCGTTTTAATGGCATCGGAATAGCGCGTTGAATTCAAGCGTCGAGTTTCGTACTATAGTATACTGTAATCCTAAATGCTAACACGCGATTCAGGACTCATTTTAAAGAAGAAAATGAATTTTTCGCTTAATGAGACGAAAAGCATTCGTAGGGAGAAGATGAAACCCACTCCGGAGGGATCGATTGACGAGCGATGCCATCGGAAGTACGAGTGATTCCCTGTATGAGGTGTAACGATCAAATAAAACTCAAGTAGTCGGATAACGAGACGACTTTCCCTCCGTCTGTCAGATTCCGTGTTCAAGGATGCTGGCTAATTAAGCAGAAGGAATCAATCAAGATCCGCGATGTTTCTCGCCCCCTGACGCGAGTCGCTGCCCAACGTGTGTCAGTGAGTGTGAACCACGTCGCCTCCGGGTGTCATGTCGCGAGGAAGAAAATTAAACGCCTCGATTTGCTGCTCATGTTTGGTAGTGTTTTTTTTTTTTTTTTTTTTTTTTTTTTTTTTTTTTTCGATGACTGTCTCGAACTTTTCGTGTGCGCGATTTTATTGATTTTTTGTGTGTTTATGGTACCGTCGACGAGTACCCAACATTTCTTGTTTGTCATGAGTTTTTTTAGGTTGATAGCTTTGTTGGCGAGTTGTTGCTTTGCATGAAGTTTCTTTGAAAATCGACTGATCCCAGTGTTTTGGTTCTTGGAAAGCTTGAATCCTTTGAACCGCTGCAGGGTTTGACAAAAGTTAGCTGTTTAAATATTCCAGGCAATGGCGCATTGTTCATATTTGTTAGGATTTCTCTTCAAGTAATTCAGTCCAACGAATTTTTTTTATTGTTTTGGAATCTTTCTTACGCTGTTGAATATTCAAGGGCGAAAAAAGCAGTAAATATCAAAGCGGTCGTGGGAAAAATTCGATCACGACATTCATTCAAAATTTTGTTTAGCGAATTCGGGTGGACTCTTTTGCAACGGGATGCAGCGGACCAGAAAAAGTCATTGGAGAGAGCCCCTGTAAGATTGGTAGAGAACTCTACCACTACCAACCATGGGACCAAAAAATCGTTATTATACTAGAAAATCTTTGTGGAGAGAGTTTACCTTGAATGTGTTCATTCGATTATAGGCAGGATGTTCCCCCGGATATTCCTTGAAAATCGCGAGTGCGCTTATATTCAAAGCTAGTGTACTGCAATTCGATGTGCAGTAAAATAAAATACAGTATGTGAAAACATTTGGGGTTTGAATCATTGAGTCCTAATAATCTTCCCAGGTCTTTTCTGTAAAAAGTTTGGGAGTTTTGCCGGGTTCGTCTTCGTATTAATTACACACCCCCCCCCCCAAATATTTGCCAAATTTTTGTTTTGCATATGATGTATACTGTATATGCAGTCACAGTATTTTTTAACTCGAAAATTAGTTAAAAATTTGTGGGAATCTAGTTCGCCTGAAGATTATACGTATTATCATGAATCGAAGAATTTGTGATGTATCGCTTAAATGATGCAGTTCTTGCTCATTTTCTAGGGCTGTTGGTTTAAAATTGGGAGCGAACGTCGCGGATACGAAAATGTTTTACCCATCATGTTTTCTGCATTTTAAATAATGGTTGAGCCAACAGAAGAATTTAAATTTGTTAACCAGCCGGACATATTTTAGATCTCTGTGACATGCGAGGATAACTCTAGATGTAATTGGAAAGTTTTCACTTCCTGACATGCAGTGAGTGAATTGAAAAACTTTTAAAAATCTTAAAATCTTTGAACATTATAGGCTTTCAGAGGTCGCGTGTAACTGGGACAACTTTCGTATGTGGGAGATCTCATTTCACTTTCGATGCGTTCGATTAATTTTTTGCTTATGTTTTGAGAATGTGAAAACCTATGGCTTTGTTTATCCGTTTTGTCCTGGCGAATTCCCAGGCAAGTTTGTGGGACACGCGATTCCTGGTGTCGAGTCCGTGGACTTGATGGGTGCGGCGCGCGAGCCTTCGATTGACCGACCGCGATATGATCGCGAAACTTTCCCAGCGCTCGGGAGTGCGTAGTGCGACGGACGTTTTGAATCCGTGTCGCCCGGAAACGGAGAAAAACGGTACTTGTGACTCTCGTCGATCACCGCGGAACTCCCTGGGATCAATAAAGCCGGCCCACCTCGGGTGTCGCCGACTCAATCTCCCCGGAAGCCGTAGCCCGGCTCTGGGAGCAATATGATGGCGAACCTGATACTGTAGTTATTTTTCCGCGCGACGTTTTTTTTTGGTCGTCCCGTGACCATTTCGCGGCTGTCTTTCGAGTCTCGAACCGATTGTTGCATTGGAACAGGGGGTCGGTTCCCTTCGGCGAAGTTTCCTCGGGGGGAGAAAAGTGGCTGTCGTCGCAATTGACTCATTCGGCGGTTATGTCTACGTGGAGGAACGGACTGCGGAGAAATTATTCCTGTGCACACGACTGTTGCGCAATGGCCGTGAGTCTTTTCCTTCTGGGAGTTTTTTTTTTTTTTTCGTGTTCTCCTTCTTGGTTGGGTTACATTTTGAGATGAACAGTAGTTTCCTGAACGTCCTTGACTTGAATCAGGTCTGATGTATTGTAGTCCGGCAAGTACCGCGTGAGAAATCGAGGGATCGGATCCTTGAAGGACGCGGTTGTGTAACCCTTGGGTACATTGCAGCTCCCGACGCACGGACACTTGGACTTGAAGACACTCCGAACTCGAAAAATCTGCCCCGACATCCAGACAATTTCTCGAGATTCATTTATTTTGCCTGCATCTCTAGAAAAATTTAGAATACCTGTATTTATTAAAAGACTTAGAATATAGTTCTATATAGAATATAGAATTTAGAATACCTGTATTTATTAACAGATTTTCATAGTTTGCATTAGCTTTTGTCCCCTGTGAGATTTTTGGGTACTTTCCTGTTATCTCTGTACCTACTTTTCTGTTTTCTCTGTACCTTCCCTCTGACCAATTTAACCTGATCTAACCTAACTTCACCTAACCGCCTCCCAAAATCAGTTTCTGCTTTCTTTGGGTTTAGCAGAATGCGGAAAAATAAAATTCACAGTTTCTGGTAGGTCGTCGTGATTATGAACTCGTCCTAAAGATTTGTCTGGATGGTAGTGCGGTCTAGGAATGAGGTACTGAGATAACAGGAAAGTACCGTAAAGGGGTAGTCTTATCTTATTAGGGATTTTTAGTGAAAGTAAGTAGTGTGTGAGAAACAGGAATGTTTGGAGTTTCCTAGTCGTGATGTCTGCCATGGGGTTGAAATTCATGAACGGCTAACAAATCATAGCCGTCTCGGATGAGTTCCTAGGTTTTCTGAAAATTTGGCCATATACTGCGAGATTTTGTTGGTTCGCCAGTGCAGACTCACAAAAGCGCAGGGAGTTTTAGAAATGACTTCGGGTTGAGCCAAGATGTGCCACGAACTGAAATTCATGGGATGCTTTCAACTCAATGAAGTAGAATGTGACAGTACTGAATTACGCAGGAGCCTCCAGCAAAATTCACCATGTGAAACGCTTTCCAGTCGGAGAAATCAGACTGTTCCTCATTCCTCCGAGGTCAACTTTTCGAGCGAAGTCGGGTCGTCAAAGCTACACTATAAAAATGGGGGGAATGATGGCCAGGTCAAAGTTCAAAAACTCGATCGCCAAATTTTGAAAACTTGTCCGCTGTAGTAAGGATGCAAACGGTGTGTGTGTGAAGAAGATTCGAACAAATCTGAAGATGTTACAGCAAGCGTGGATAATTGCGTGTGTGTGTTTTTCCCCTACCCGGGCACCGATATTCTTCTAAATTTGAAGCCGTTTTCCGAATTAAGTCGCTGGTTTCTGAGTGAAGAAGGTGTGACTGGTAGGTTACACAAGTCTGTCAAAGTCTCATCCATATTTCATCAGTTTGTCATATTCTATTATACGGTAGTTTTTAAATTTTCGGAGAGGGAATATGTTTAGATTTCGCTAATTGCCTCCGAATTCTGGTGGCAGTTTGAATATCCAAGCGAAGGACTTGATTTGGTGTCCATTTACGCCGAATCTTTCCGAAAATTTTTACTAGAAATTACGCCGTTCATCCTTCAATCTTTTCTTGACTCCAGCATTTTTTTTTCGTTTGCGTTTGCTGTCGCCAAGCTGCAAAAAAACGTCGGGAACTTCGCGAATGATATTCTTGCTTATCGACGTCATGCACCTATTTCTCGAACAAATGCTTCGAGCCCTTGTTGGTCAGATAACGTGGCCTGGATTTGCATACGAGGTTGTTCCATGTGCGACCGGATTTCTCATTTCCTCGGGTCGTGCCCTGATCATTCTGTGGCCAGATCAACGTTAATGGCTGAACTACAGTGGAGCTCGGGAGTCGTGTTTTTCCTTATCAGCTTGAGCCCTTCATCAGTTGGCCCGGGAGAATTGCATGGCATATTTTTTTTGTCGTTGCTCAAGTTTTTTATTTAATCGTTTCGGTTTTTTTCCGTTTTTTTGAAAGCTTTTGCGGACTGGGCAGAAAATAGGCATACAGGAGAAGTTTGATTATCTGGAAGTCGATGAACTGTTCGTCTGATGATCCGTGCGCATATTTGAAGTAGCCTTTGTTACGATTCAAATTTCAGTCGCTTTATCTGATTGCAGATTGCATTAAATTTTCAATGTCGAAATTGGTGTTGAATGAAGAATAATACGTGGAACAACGGGGTTCAAAGTTTTTGGAATAAAGAATGTGTGTGATCTTATGAGGAGCCTCAAAAGTGAAAAGCTATACATCGATATTTCCCGAGGAAAAATCAAATGGGCACGTGGGAAATTGTTTCATTAGAATAAACTCAACTATTTTTAGTTGATCCGTGTACCCACATTAATTTCGCCGAATTACAGTGATTAGTTCGGATAATTGCGGAGTCATTGATGATGCATGTATCGATTGAATCTTTCCTACTGCCAAATACTGCATATATCATTTGAAAGAAAGCGTGCGCGGTTTCATGTGGTTTTCAGTTTAAACATTTGTCTCCATGTTTTTTTCGGATATTGTCGAAGTCCGCGATCCCGGCATTAATGAGTCATTCGACTATTACGACGCTGATGGAAATCAATGAGGTTAACATTTTCAGTATTGGGACATGAAGATGGAGTCGAAAATGAAGTACTGTACAATATTTCTTGAAAAAAAAAAAATTCCCCGTGTAACGATGTTCTGCCCGACGAAAACAACTCTCGTCTAGAGATTATATAATTAAAAATCAGTGTTGTTCAAAAGTATATGTCGTGCTGAGTAATGAATAAAGTTTGTCTCCGTATTTAATGTTCTAGAACTCGTTCTCTTCCGGAGGCTCTCTTCAATTTTCACGCTGGTGAGGTTTTCCTTTATTCCTCCAGCTTCACACTCGAGCGTTCTTTCCTGTCAGTGTGTTGGCTCTTGACTTTCCGCTGCTTTTCGAGTCCGTGAGTCTCGAGAGCCAACGTCTATTCGTCTTCCTGGTTTCCAAAAGTTTCTCGTCCGCCTACGACCAAGGGCTTTAATTTCTTTGAACATTCCGAAGTAATGAAGCTGTCACGTGTTAGGTGGAGACATTTTTCGCGAAAAGTTTTCTCTCTCCGCATGAACAACCGAGGCGAACATCGTTCACATCGCGCGGCTACTGAAGTTAATTCAAGTTCTCGGAGATGACTACGTTAACCTTTTTTTCTGCGAAGAACGTGATTTTGCACCAGTGAAACTGTGACGTGGAGCCCTGTTCTATCGACAAAGACTGGCGAGCTTCCGGTTCATTTTCCAATTGACCAAATCCAGCGCTTTTGAGCCTAGACTGTTTAATCACGTCGTATCTCGTCAAGGTCGTCGGATCACTTGAATCGTTCAATCATCACCGGAAACCTCGATCCAGAAGCTTTTAAAGTGGCTTAAAATCTTGACATGATACATTGACGCCTCGTGGAATCCATTAGGTGATTAACGTGCAGACAGCGACGAAGGGAATTCGATTAACTCTACGCTCACCCGTCATTTTTGAAGTTTGAAGAGTTTCCCGAGGTGCCAGATTTTTTTTCTTTCAACATTCCTGTGGTTGCTTTGAATCCTTTTGGAAGTAACGCTGTGAAGCACTGTCGCAAACTTCCTTTTTTATTTTTCCACGTTGCATCTTCGTATAAGATAAGATTATGAAACTGGGGAGGGGCGTGGGGAATTATGCAAATTAACGTGGCAACTTCGTGATTTTTAGTGAAATGGAGAGATATCCGACTACGCGGTGTACGAGACAAAAATAGTGTCCGAAACTACTGGAGAAACCCTTTAATTCAAAATCGATGTCGTTTCAGCAAATTACACTCCGCGGAAGTAAGCGATTTCCGTTAAGTTGGCATTCTTCTACGCCGTCGAACGCCGTTACGAAAAAACGAGGGCAAACATCTTCAGTTACAAGTATTTTAGATTTTACAGTACCACGATAAAATGAACAGCGTTTGCAGCCGTGTCTTCAAACAATTTCTACAGAATCTCTGAAGCCATTTTTTTTTGCTCGATTCTTGGCAGTTGGGTGCGTCCAAGAACAGTTCCTGCTGAAGGAACTGCTAAAATTTACCTGTGGAATACATTTTTAATTTATTTTTGCAAGTCACAGAGTCAGGACAGTCTCCTTGAGAGTTCTGTCTTGATGTCTTCAAGACAAAGGTATCTTGGGAACAACTTTCTAAAATGTTCGAAGTAGAAATTAAACAATGAAATGGCTGAAGCAGATGTACAACTCTTTCTCTGTAACGATTTCTTCTGAACAACGAATTTTTGGCCGCATGGGGTTCTCTCCTCATGTTACGGGGTTCTCTTGAACGAAATTCTCTCGACAACGAATTCTTTCCTGGTCCCTTGAATTTATTTGTAGAGTCCACCTGTTAGAGGAATCCCCGTATTCACACGCGAGCACGACGCGCACATTTTTTTTTCTGAAATTCCTAGGAAAATAAGGGGGGTTTGTCATAGACGAGAAAAAAATGTTTTCTTCAGAAATTTTGCTTCACAACTTGGGAAGTTTACGTACACGTCATACTTAACTCTATTGAGAAAATTTCGACCAACTTTAACAAGAAAATTGTTTAAATCGGAACAAGATTGAAATTTATTTCAATTAAAGTCAAAATTTAAATTCTGATATGTTTTATTTTCAAAGTATGGCAATTTTTCTGTCTCTGAAAGATGGGTGCGCGTCTAACTTGGGGTTGGTTTTTTTTAGCAAAATTTTAGGTTGAGGAAATCAGGCGCGCATGTTACTCGATGGTTTGTGGTACTTCATCAAGTACAGCACTGTGGTAGATACACTTTTGGTTGCTGTCCCGGATTCACATCAACTCTAACTTTCAATGTACAGTATACCGCATTTGCTCGAGTACCACGCGCACCTAAGGCAGAAAAATTGGATGCGGGTATAAATTGAAAAAAAAAAACATCGTAAAATCGTTTCGGGCGTCAGAATCTAGTCTCAGGTGAAAATAATTTAATTAAAAAATCTTCTTGACACCAATCGTGATGTAATTGTTCATGCTCTTTGATTTATTCAAAAGGTTCTTCTTTAAAAAGGATTATTTGAGAAATGTATTAATTTTTTTCCAACAGAAACTGGGGTAGCGTGTCGAACGCGGGGATAGGTTTTTGGGCACATTTTGGGTCAAGAAATCTTGGTTCGAGCTTTCACTCGACGGCGCGTTGTGCTCGAGTAAATATGGGTGTATACAGTATATTTGTTTTATTTTGAGGACCAAATAGCGCAAGGTTTTCCGAGATTCACTCAATCGTCCCAGCGTAAATCAGAGGGCACCTAGTTCCTGTGCAATGATGAGCCATGTTGAGTGTTGTCCATGTAACGATGGGGGGTCTGTCCAGACGAGGGGCAATTGCATGTGATCAGCATCCGTTCCTACCGTGCCACGATTCTTGTCGGCAATGATGTCGTTGGGGGTAAAAGAAGGTTGCATTGATCAGGGAAACGGAAAGAGCGTGGGATTTGGAACACATGCCAGCAGTCGTCGTCGTCAGGGAAGCTCCGGGTGTCCTCCGTCGAGATGTTCGGCTGATGAAATACACATTCATGTACAGGACGATTCGACTGCGCGGGCCCGTGGAATGAAAGCATCGCCGCGGGGCACGCGATCATTTGTCCCGTTTGCTGATGAATATCCTGGCGGGTTACGCGGAATCAGGTACCAACCAGATGTACCGTACTCCTGAACGATGATTATGTACGCTATCTTTCTGCACATTCCGAACACCAGTACTGTACATCCTCGAGTCCGCATCAGTCCCTGGTTGATGTGATGTACTGTCGAACCCTGTTGAGGAACCCACCACCCTTGGCAACAGCAGATTTATTTCGAAAAATAAAAAATAAAAATCTCCCCTGAAAATAACATTGGGAACCTCGTTGAAACGCCATCTCCCAAAATCATTTACAAGTAAATATGCTTTTGCCAATTAATTTTGTGCTTGATACCCCAAAACATGATTCAAATTTCCGAGAGATGTCTCCAATTAAGAAAATAAACACGCACATACAAAAAACTCAATTTAATTTTTGTGAACATTAGCAAGGTACTGTGCATGATTCCCGTAACCGCCGGTTATTTTTATGATCGAGTAGAACTTTTTTTAAAATGTTCTCATCTTTAACGCACCTCATACAGTACTTGATTCCAGCAGGGGATTTTGAAACCATTTCTACGAATGATTTCAAATGGGAAATGAAGAAAAATGGCCATTCAAATGGACGGGAATTATATTCAGAACTTAAATTCATTGATTTTTATTTTTGAAATATTTTATTTTTGGTCTCGAGCATTTTGGGGCGCGCATCTTACTGAGGGATGCATTTTTAGTCGCTCATCAAGCTGAACAATTTGGGGGGCGCCTTACTCATGGATGCTTGGTACTGAAGTAAATACGGTACTGTATACAGTACTTTACTTTCATATTTTTTTTTAGTAAATTACCAACCTCTTCAAAAGCCGCCACAAACCTCACGAAGAAATGGTGGTGGCTTATTGAGGTCTGACTGGACAGCTTATGTACCAAGCCCGAACGTTTCGTGGAAGGTTAGGTTAACGTTTTGCAGGGTCAGAATCATTGCCGAAAGGCTTATTTCTTCCTTTTTGTAACGACTGCTGGCATTTCGAGGAAGGCGCTTGGTCTCGGGGATTTCTGCCAGGCATTCGGGTTCGCGACGGGGCTGCGGCGATGGGCCGGGTATTGTGGTAATCCCCGGGGTCCCTCGCAGCGGAAATCGTGATCTGATGGAGTTCCATTAGATTTGGAAAGCTCGTGGAGGAGAAACACTCCACGTGGGCCTCATTTTCTCGAGTGCCCTCGTCGTTGTCCCCGGGATTAGTCCCTTACAGTTTCTCGTCATCTCGGGGCCCGCGTCTGCCGCGAGAAGTGCCGTGAGTGGGCGCCACTCACTCCTGTCCGTTGACCGATTGGAACGAACGCCGTCGGGTTTTGTTCGATGAATGAAGCCTCCCACGTTCGAGCGTTTGGGAAGGCTTTCAAAGGATACCGCTCAGAACTTGCGAGCGATCGATAATATCCTTGGAAACTTCGCAGCAAATGAATCTTCGAGAATGTTCTACGTTCTAGTTACGAACAAGCCCCGAATCGGGTTCTAATGATTTTCACGTCTTATTTGAGAGACCGGATGATAGAGAGAGAAAAAAAAGCGGACTTTTTTCGTTACGTCGTTCCTGAAGTGACCGAAATGTCGCTGGAAAGCTCAGAAATGCATGTTCCTCCAGAGCAATCTCAACATTTTCTCGACCGTGTTTTCACTTTCGAAAAAACGTATGCTTTGGAGAACATTTTTTCTTTAAAATCTTAACCACATTCGCATGATAACAGATTTTTGTAGAGGATTTTTATGAATGGGCGTTTTTTTTATATTTCGTGATATTTATCGGTGAAAGTGCTTGAAAGAGACCTAATTTCTTATTTACCTTATGCAGTTCAACGAAGATGAGTAATTTGTGCTTAAATATCTTGTAGAAAGTCGTATAATTGGTTCCTCGTCAGTTGGTTTTGCTTACGCATGGTCGGTCCCGAAGCAGTTCACATGTACAGTGTTTCATTTGTGTTTGTACATTTGAATATGAACAATGGTGTCCCGTGTACGAACAAGCTTAGTTTTTAATATGATACTCCATGCCGGCGACCGAATATTGACCTGGAAAGTGACCCCCGCCGCTTGAGAACAGTAACTGTCGTGTATTAAGGACGGTCTTCTTCATTTTGGGTTCAGGCTCATGCCCTACTCCTCACTTCTTTTCTCGTTTTTGTAATTGGTATTTGCATGTTACTTTCTTTTTGGCCCGATGCAGGTTGGGTCTCTGACCTGACGACGCAAGGCTGTGTAATAACCCGTACCGTCTCGTTTTCCGTCTGGTTCGCGTTCAGTTTTTTCGACTTTCGTCTGATCCCTTGTCATAATTGTCGCCAGCTGTAATGCAGTAAAATCTCGGCACAACGAACTCCCAGGGACTCGAAAAAAATAAAGATTAGAAAGAAAAAATCGTTATAACGAGATCCATAGCTTTTGAGCATGTAAAACTGGAATTTTGTGGAAAACAGATACTAAATGCTTCAAAGCACTGCACTTCCCACATCAGATTTGTGAAGGATTGTCTGTGCAGTATTTCCGATTTATTTTAATGAAATAGTGGAGAAAAGTCAAGGCGTGAAGTTAAATTCACTCATTTCCGACCTTCCGTTTCTTAAATTTTCTAAAAATGAAAATCTTACTGATGTGTGAGCTGAAACAAAATACTGGTGTAAGAATATCGTTTTTTTTCATCGAAAACCGCATGTCCCCTGAAATAAAGCAATATTCTTTCAAAAATTGTCCATTTCTGAATTCTAGAGTATAGCTGAGTACATTTTGATTTGAGTCTTCATACTTCTGTAATGCTAAAATAGTTTTTGCGCAAAAATGGCGTTTACTGTATGTCTTCTGAATGTTTTTCAATAGTGCACAAGTTGGGGTTTCCCATATTGTGACAATTCATAAAAATGTATATGGCCCATGCCCACACAATCAAGGAAAAATTCGTTGTACCGAGACAACTTAGTTTATTCAACAATTTATTTCAAAATTGTCCCATGTTAATAACATTTATTTAGCATGAAAAATCGTTATAACGAGATTTTTTGTAACATAATGTTAATGTATTAAATTGATGTGGTTTTTATGTGGGGATGCGATTCATTTTCTAGATTTCAACCTCGAATGATGGAACATTTCACACAGAATACTTTCGGGTTTGTGATCGAACGTTTTCTACGGTGACTGACGATTCGAATAGTCATGCTCCATGTCGTACCTTAAAATAACGCTGGAAAATGTATTCGTCGTTTTTGTTGGATATTAATCAGCTACTGTATTTACGAACCAGCTTTTAATCCTGTGTGCACAAGTCTTCCTTAGTGGCAACAGTTACGCTTGCCCAAATTCAATGAGGAAAAAACGTAGCCACGGGATTTGCGTGTCATTGACGAGAAATCCGTCAGCCGAGCTGTTGGTTCATCGTAGCCCGAGATGAATAGGCGAGGGGTTCCCTGTGTTGGTAAATCCTCCGACACAGGAAGCATTGTCATCGCGAGAGCATTGACCAGGCCGTGTGTCATTTGCTTTGCGTGATGGGCACTGGAATGCCGACTAATTGATGGCATTTCGTAGACAAATTGATCCGGTTACGGGCCCATGATCCAGTATGTTGAGGGCGACAAAAATCTCCCCTTTTTTCCGGAACGAGAAAATCGCGAACGCTTTTGATGAGGATGATGAACTCTTCGTGTATTCGTTCAGTGCACCAAAAACTCCGCAACAGGTATTGTTTGAAGCAGTTGCACGAGAATACAGGAGTTTTGGTTAAACTAAGACCCACTCATTGAATGAATCTCATTACCGATGTTGTTTTTGTGTTGAGGAGTTTTCGAGGGATACTCTTTTTCACTGGTGTTGTTGTTCGCGTGTATGTGATGATTATATTTGAATATTTATCCTCCGAATTCGAAATGCCCTTGCATTCTGCGTGCCTTACGAAAGCCCGCAGATAATTCGGCGAAGAAAGAGCGTCTAAAACGGAAGCGATTTTATGGTTCAGCTCGATTTTTTGTGCTTCGAAACAGGAGAAAGTTTGCGTGCGAATCTGAGACGCCATGTGACTCATTTTTTTCTGAATCAGAAGAGTCTTTTTCAACAGCGCGTCCGAAAACATCTCTTCGTCAACCAGTGTTTCCCCTTCTGCGCGATAAATCTCAACAGGCCTCATGGAAAGCTGTGAATATGACGACTATTTGAGGGACATTTCAAAATTCAATTTATGTGTTGATAGGCTCCTGTGCTTCTCTATTTTTAAATGTAATTGATACTGTACGAGTACTCGGCGTCTCAGTAACTTCTGTGAGAATATGGTTTCGGTACTTTCTATTTGAACGTTTGATTGGACCAGAAGCAAAAATCGGTTCATATGCTAATCTAAAAGTCATTGACTGTAAGGCACCTCGGGTTTTTGAAGACTGCTACTAATAAGGGGCGTATTTTATCTGACTATATGTGTTAGGTTCTCTGAACATCCTGAAGCGATTTTGGCGCCAGCAGCACTCCCAGAAATTTCGCTTTAAAATTTTTTATCCTCGAATTTTTTGTGAATTATTCTACAGTATTTCCTATTCAGTGCTTACAAACTCAGTTGAGGCGAAGGGCCATATTGCAAAGGTGGAGAGTCCTTGGGGGCCAGAACATGATACTTTTTCATGGCTTTGACAAAACAGATGTTTTTTATTCAATGGCTTGTAAGAATTATATTTCTTAATCCATGGCAAATTAATTTCAAAGATGGTCCGAATTTCACGTGAGAAAATGAAAAGCTTAAAATGCGAATCAGTTCTACTTTATTCAATGAATCCAAAACATGGTCTTGTAAAATTGTTGAAAGGTTTCGAAACTTTCAAATCCATCTTTCAATATATTCTGAATAGTGGCCGCTGCCACCTTAAAAATTGTTAGGAATTGAACTCGTGATGTATGAAGTGAAGCATCTCTGCGGGCCGGATGTTGGGCAGCACTGCGCTAATGCATCAAATGTCGAATTGATGATTGATTCCCAGGTGTTGGGTAGTTTGATTTCCGGAGAAATGCTCTATATCGGTGGATGCAATCGTCAACTAGTTTTCCCTGAACTTTGTATCCAAGCATCATGGCGAACTGCTTGTGATTCGGTTACTTTGAGATGAGGAGTGAAAAGTTTCCCTGCGTTTCGCGTGGGATATCGATAGCCGACGAATCTCGAAGTCGAGAGAATTGCCTCTAGATTTCTGATTATAAAGTTCCGGAATAAGATATTCTCGGTAACTTTTATTCAAAGGCGCATATCGACGTTGCTGTCACTTGGTTTTGTATTGCTCCGATCGATGGGCCAGGCAGATTAGTCTGCCTCGTGCAGCGAGGAAATTGCGTTTACACCCGCGAAAATCGTTATCTGGTGCCGATCATTCAATATTTCTTCGTATTGACCCCGTTATAAGAGCAAATTGGTCGAGTGATTCATTCGGACGCCTTCCTGTTCAATGCGCTCAATGGACACAATTTTTGAAGAGGAATATTTCTTATTAAAATCAACATGAAAGTTCGAATGGATTGCTCGTGTTTGGTATTCTCAATCACGGTGTTTTATTTAGTAAAATTTGAGGTACAGTATCGAAGTAGTGGGAATTGTTTGTCAAATACTGTAGTTGCTGTACGAGCTTTATAAGTACAGGTGGTGCCCCGAAATACGGCTGTAATCCGTTGCCGGGTAAGGGTCGAATTGCGAAGCGGTTGAATTGCGAGACAATGTCAAATTCGATTTTTTCTAGATCGAATTCGACATTTTGAAACTCTCTGCAGATCGAATTGCGGGGCAAGAAATCGAATTGCAAGTCGACGTCCCAGCAAATTTGACCGTCGAATTTCGAGGTATCACCTGCATATTCAATTTTTTTTCTCTGTGCATATTATGTGCAATTTTCATTGCGGTTATTTGAATCACAGACGGAAAATATGATGAATTCGAGTACGATATAAGTTTTTGCTCATGAAAATGAAATCTAGACGAACGAAGGACAAAACACGCTTTCCTGGATCTGGTTGACCTGTCACTTTCTAAACCAAATTTTCGATGTTGGCAGCATATTCAAAGTATACTCCTTATGCTCTCATTCTCTATGCAGTATTGTACCAAAAATGGCTAGATGTGAAATTCTAGGAATATATGAATCTTGAATCTGTTGAGCTCTTGTGACAATTATTTTCTCCTTTTCTAGTATAATTTTCTGAAGACAGTATTTCAGTTTTGAGAAATGAAAATGACGAATGGCCACGTGATGGAGACATGGTGTGTAGAATACGTATAAATGAGTCTGCCATTTCCAAGCTTGTGGATTTGAAGCTCTTCAGCATTAACATTTTTATGTTGCAGTTAGGAAACGCTATTTTGAAAAAAATTTCTAGCTTTCTTTTCGAATTGGGAATAAAATGCAGTAGTTTTGGGAAACTGTGTGATAAGAAGTGTGAAAATATTGCCTTTCAAAAGCGATTGAATGTAACTTCCGTTGTAGATCATATCCACCTTTTCATCTTCCGGGGCATGTGAAACGCTGATGAGGTTTGACAATCTGGCAACAATTTCATGGCAGACCCCCGTAGACGTTTTTTAGCATTATCAATTTGTTTCCGATGGGTTTTACTTTGAAACCTGTCCTCTGTACAGTATTTATCTAACGACGAACGCAAGGGAATAACTCGCTCTCGTGTTTGCCTTTCGTGATTAAAGTTTGCCTGTCTGAATTTCGCCCGACGAACGGAGCCTTTCAAATATTTACTGTGATCCCCGGCAAGGGAAAAATCCGTGGGAAGCATGTGCATCGAGAGAGAAGCGTGTTACTGGCGAATTTCGTTCTGGCTAATCGAAACTTTATCTCACAAAATGATCGTTTGGAATGAAATAGCATGCGAATGCATTCAAAACGCTTCCGATTCCGAAAATCTGGATGAAGCGTGCGTCAGAGGCAACCTCTTCTGTGTGATGGTGATTAATGACAAATTAGGTTTATTGATGTTTTTTGAAATGCGAATATCCGAGCGAAATTTTGTTCGTAATTCAGTTTTGAAAATCGTGGGCATTTTCGAAGGCGTTCGTCGAGACAAGGAAGTCGTGCCAGCGAGCATTTTGAACGGCTGATGTGAGACGAAGAAAAAAGTGAACTTTCGTCCTTTCAAAAAATTAAAAACAATACTGTACAGTAAAACCTTGTTACAGCAAACTAATGGGGACTTGAGAATAAGTTTGTTATACTAAATAATTTGCTGTAATGAGAATATCAGAATTAGTGACTGGAAAACATTTCCACGTCTGACCTGTCTATAATCAATCAGATTTTGATTATCTGGCATTTTGCTATTTTTATATTATTGTTTGAAAAACTGAGGGCTCTTCTGAAAATATCAGCTTCTATCATGCATCCCGTCATTTGCACCAATCTCTTCATTCTGGGAGGATGATGGGTGGAACCACTTGGAGGCTATTTTGCCATGTTATACTGTACAGTACTGTATATGCTAGAGAAACAGTCGTCACATTTGGGATTGGAAATCTTACTGTGTTTGCCTCAGTCAGGAAGTTTCTCCATGGAGAATCTATTGAACCTTCCTCAAAAAAGTCTATTATGCTGGAATTGGGAAGTTTGTGATGACCGGATTGTTTTAATTCATGAGCTTTCTGTCGGGGATCGAGAATGAGTTTCTTATACAGTGAGACCCCAAGATGCGGACGTAATTGGTGCATCAAGAGTGTCCCTAAATCAAATGTCCCTAAGTTGAGTCTCATTTTCCCTTAGACTAACAATATATAATTTTTAATTGGTGTTTTATATACAAAGTCCTCACTGTAATTCCAAGAAAACAAAAATTTCTCCCAATTTAAACTGAATCCAATCAATATATTTCAACACAATATGGTCATTTGGGGAATTGAATACTGATACCTCTGTACAGTACGTAGAAATGTTGGCATTCTCTGTAAAAAATAACATTCAAGTGAAAAAGAGAGGAGGAGTCTCTCTATCCTGCTGGAGATACTTTTTTAAATTGGCTAAATGGATGTTAAATTGGTGAGAGAAATGCCCAAGAACTTTTCTTACATCCATTTTAGGGTTGGAAATATCTGTTTCTTGTAATTTGGCCTGAAATGTATTTTCGATTTCATCACGAAANAAATATCTGTTTCTTGTAATTTGGCCTGAAATGTATTTTCGATTTCATCACGAAATGTCCCTATGTTGAGTCAGTGTCCTCATGTTGGGCCTTTTTATTAATTTTTTCTTAGAAAATAAGTGTGCCTATGTCGAATTGTCCACAGGTCGACGTGTCCGCGTGTGGGGGTCTCACTGTACTGAAAATTCGTTGCAGGAAGTTTTACTGTAGTAAAAAAGTGAAAGAGAAAATGGAGGAAAGAAAACGAGGTTTCAGTTCGGTAGGTATTGGCAATAATAATAGCCTCGGTAGCTTCATCGAAAGGAGCTCGGACGGATAATGTGATTGGTATCAGCCGTTCCCCGGGGGAAATCATGGTATGTTGCAGCGGGGAGGCTTGATCCACCGCTAAGACCTCTGGAGACTGGATATACCCTCTCGCCAAGTAGGACTTTTGAATCATCGACACGAAGTGCATGACCTCGCATGCGAGTCTGAGGATTAAGTGCGAAATTAGCGACAGTTGTGCATGCAATTCTCGCGACGAGGACTGGCTCGGCAGATAAGCGACGAATATTCCCGCCACGTTTGCGTCATCATTCTCGCTCCTTGTTGGTTAGCCCTGAAATAGCGTGTGAATCCCAAGCATCCATCATTAGATGCGGAGACGTGTCTCGTCAAAAGCTTAGATCATCGCATTGCTCATCCCCGGGAACATGATTGCTGAGCACCGACGACGCAGTAACTTTTCCCTTGATTAATCCGTCTGATATGCCTTTCATGCCATCCGTCTCGAAAGGATCTCGGTGTGCGGAACCTACTGAAGATCGGTTATTCGATTTCCGCCTCCCGACGGAAATTCTTCATGTTTTATCTGCTTTTCGTGACGTCGTCGTGACTCATAATTGTGGTGCTACTTATCATCTCGTAGCCATCGCTGGCTGATTCACTCACTCTTCTTCGAAACCCACGGAAACCCTGGATAGTCTGAGGCTTCATTGTTACACCGCAAGTTTCGGGACTGGATGAGGGAAAAAGCGCCAACTGGCGGAGAATGATCGAGTGTTTTTCCTGGAGCGATGATTTTGATTAGAGGGACTTTATTGATGCATCCCTTTCCCGAGGATCAATTAAATGGGCAAGGACCAATTAACTGACGCAAAGCGATCTGCATTTACGGTATGCATCCGCAGCTTCCGTTTTCGCGATGTCTTGGAATGTCGGGATTCGGTTTACTCATTCGCTGAAAGTTATTCGAGTTTCTGCGGGTTGAGAACGCCGTAAGATGTTTGCTGGGAGGACGTTTGAACATTGAAGGATTACTTTGTTTTCTCGTGTGTGAATCGCACCTTGATTTAAATAATGAAGAAACCTTGGGAATCAATTCCTTAGAAACCATTACGAAACGAGTTTCGGTGTGAAAGCTGTTCTCGATTTATTCAGCGTGCCAAAGCACAGTGCGTCATTGAGCAACGAATGCTCGAAGGAACCAAAAAACCTATACATTGTAATGAACCCGGGTTCGAAAACCATTTTGCCTTGAGCAACGAACCTTAAATGAAGAAAATATCCCTCGAAACATCCCTCTAAAAATTGTTTTCGATAAAAATTGCGGAAGTTCACTAATGGTAATTCAGGTTTGGAATTTAAACGGAATTTTCCGTTTGAAAATTCGAAATGAAAATAAATTTTGAGAAAATTTCGAAACGCCTTTCTGCTTCTAATGATACTGCTGCAAATTACAGTAGAATATTTCATTCGCAAAATCATAATTAAAAAATACTTTCATTGTTTTATCGTCGATTTCTGAGTGTTTTTGTTTCCTTTTCAAAAAATTCTGATTTCATTTTCAACTGGACTAATCAAATGATTCCCCTCATTTTACTATGGGGAATCATGTCTTGGAGAACAAATGTCTCGAATGATCGTTGCTCGAGGCGTCACCGTAGAGGAGGAAAGGTGCACGTGGTGTGCGAACGAGACATTTCTTCGTTCGGCACCGAGCGGAAGTCTTTTTTGGTAAAAGCGCTTGATAACAACATTTTTTCACAATAATGAAACGTGCGTCACGCGACTCACGCCGGACCGAAAACAGGTGATTCCAGCTTAACTTCCTACGAAACCGGTTCAGAGAAGCGGTGTACCTCTTAATTAATTGGAATATGGAGGGGTTCCATTTTGACGGAAGAAGAAAACAAAATAGGCAAGTGCAGAATCCCCGGTACCGGTGACACCGTTGCACGCGTGATGTTGGATGAAAGGCCGGAGAAAGATTCTCCAGCATTCTTGATAGTAATCTCAGGCTGCTGGAGAGATCATACATCGTCGGGAAAACCGCAACGTGGAACTCGAGAGCGACCCGAATGAGTGCAGCATGATTCACAGGCGCTTCGTTGTCGAGATTTGTAAAAGAGGGAGGGGGGGGGGGGTTGCTTTCGAGGGGGGGGGGGGGAAGAGACCGTGTTGTGTGAAGGGAACAGAGTGCGAACCCGCGGATGCTGGAAAGCCGACGCGTGCCCGACCCACCGACCCCCTCCTTGCCCGATCCCGAGAGCATTTCGTCAACTGACGTGAGCACACACACATGGGTCGAGGGATGGGGACCCAGTGCCTTTCGGATTCCGGACAATGAATTATCCCGGTCTCTGGCATCGACCGACTAATATGAGTCATGGGGCCGTTCCAGTCCCTCCGAAAGCCGTGTATGGTGTGGGTACAGTAGATTTCTTTTTTTTTTATCGACCAGAGAGGCCCCCCGCGATAAATTTGGAGCACTGTGCAGTACACTACAGTGCAGTACTGTGTCGTGCGGGATGAATTGATGGTCGTCCTGAGCTGTCGAGGATCTCGTCCTAATTTATTGGCACGTACGTGGAGGTCGTTAGATTGATATGACGAGTTCCCCGGCCTAGTCTCGTTCCGAGTACGATATTTATAATCTTATCTTGAACTGAAAACCTTTTCGAAGCATGGTATAATGAAATTCTGTTGCAACCGAAGTCGTAATAACAAATTTTTAATCATTGAAGATTTTTTTTTTCCTGGTCCCAGCAGCTTCTCCATTGGCGCAATTCTGTAAAAATATAATTTTAACGCACTCACTTTTAATTTTGCCCTGATTCTGTGCATAGGCGGTAGGGAATACTTGATGAATGGAAGAAAAAAAAATCGAACTGGTGCCGCATTCAAACTTCATCAAAGATGCGAAACTTTTTGTAGAGAAAATGTTATGTTCTAAAAATACAAACCATTTTTTGGAAATTCTTCAGCCTCATTTCAGATTATTCAGAATGTATTCATTTCTTTCAAAGAAACACTATGTTGGAAATAATTTTTCACCGGGTCTTTCCAGAATATTTATTTATTGTCAATTTCCCGCAAAAATCCTGTCTAAAATGTGTTGAAAGACACGAATCTCGATCGATGCAAAATTTTTTTATCTGGGACTAATTTATTATCCAGTCCCTGGGAGTTTGTTGTAAAGAGATTTTCCTGCAGTACAGTACTGTACGCTGCATCCAAAAGCGTTCCTCAAATCAGAGATGCTGTGGAATATAGAAACAAGCTTATGATGAACCGCGTTTTAAATTGGAAATTCGTTTCAGATTTTTAGCAATATGTGAGACGTGCCCAAGTTTCTACACCGAAAGCAGAACAAAATTTGCTGACGAATGCGCTTCACTTTCTTCGCGATATCCCGAAAATTCCTTCGTACAGGTTGACCGAAAAGGGCTATATTGTAATATTAAAATGACGAAATTTGTTTCTTCAACACCGTGTAGTGCGATGATCAGCCTCATGACTAATTTTCTTCGGAGTAGATCAAACCTGTCAACAATTTCATGACCACTTCTCTCACAGCTCATTTTAAAATCTTACTACCTAAGAGAATATTGTGCGTTTAATGCGTGACCTCGATCAAAAATCCAGGTCGTCTCTCACAAAGCAGGCGAGATGCTTTCCCCAATCTGAATTTTAGTTGTCAGGTATTTTAATTTTTTTCCAAATTTTTTATCCAGTTCACGCCTTAAACGCGCAATATTCTCTTAAATACAATAAGATTTTAAAATGAGTGGATTAGATGTGATTAATTCAGCTGGGTCCTTTGAACTAGTACAATATTTTCATGCAAATACGAGACGTCGCCGATTTTAAAGCATACGAGGATATGTTTTAGATACGATTTGGGAGAAGTGCCTATTATATTCAAGGGAATGTGAAATAGGGTATTCATTTATTTTCACTGTGCTGTAGTTCAAAGTTGATTTGCTTTCTTTCGCTTTGTTCAAGAACTTTGGAGTAGTTCATAAACTTTGGGGAAAATAAAGATAATATTCAAGTGTATGTGAATGAAAGCACAATATTCATTAATTGTTATTCTACTGTACAGTATCCGAAGTTGATTTGCTTTTATCGCGTTGGCCAAGATGGCTGTTGAAGTTTGCTGCAGTCCCGTGCATTGCATACGTATTCATGAAACTACAATACAATGGCATGCAATTGCATGAATTGGACCTTCTAACGCTGACCTTTCATGGTTTCGCTCCTACGAAAATTGCCATGTTTCCGTCTGCGGTGCAATGGCAGAAGCTCCGTTTAGATTGTGGGTTAGGGAACTTTCTGACTTCCACCCTGGAAATGCGTTTTTCCGTCTAGGCTCTAGACTGGTTCCCTAGCGAGCCAATTAGATCTAACCATGTTGCAGGCAGCAGGCACTTGGCTTTATTTATCTGCATTCTGCCCGAGCTTTATAAATTTCTGGCCGTCGGGGCGTCCCTTGGGTAAAAGCCCTGGTTAGTCAGAATTTTCCCGCTGGGTGTTGTTATTTTATTGGAAGCTAGGTTCTGTTCACCGCAGTCCCGAGACTAGCTTGATTGGCTGCTAATGCCGATATATTTCCGGACCAGTTCTGAAGCGTTCACCAGAATACGGGTTCGTCTCTCGTAATTTCTTCATTACTTCCCTTGCTGTTCAGTCGGAACCCAACTGGAGTAGCCTCCATCTGTTAAATTGCTCCTTGTCCTAATGGAGGCTGTGAGCATTCCTAAACCGGTTCTCTGACCCAGTGAGAAAACAATTATGAAAATGTTTTCTGGAACCAGAGCTCCGGCGCATCCCCGTGGGGTTCTTTTTTTTTCGCCATTTGCGCGAGAGCGGAGTAATTTTTCAACTTCAACGTGTGAAGCATTTCTCTTCAGGCCAGGATCTGTAACACAGCCTGGAATACCTGGATTCACGATTTCCTCCAAGAAAAGATCACAGTTGGACCTGGATGACGAACCTCTGCAAGTCCAAAAGCTCCATTTCGTTTTTAAAAAAATTTCCCCGTATGAAGTTCCTCAAGAACTACGTACAGTATAATGAACCTCCCTCCTCAATCGTCCAGAACTGGAATTTCTGGAGGTCTTCGGATTACTTTTCAGGTGACAACACAATAAAAACGTGACTTGATGCCATTCGGAAGGATGTGAGTGACTAATTGGGCAAATTAACCCTCGCCTCCAAGTACGGTAACTTCTTCTGCAGTCCAAGGACCAAAAGATCACACAAATTTTTTCCCCCTGTAATTCTTTATATTGCGTCCAACAAAAAAAAATAGCTGTTTCCCTCGCTCAAAACCTCCCTTGAAGTCCGACCTGAAGAGGTTAACTGTAGTTTGACTTCGTCTGAAGTGGAACCTTTTTGTAAGCGTTTTTCTGGCGAAGCATTATCGCAGATTTTTTTATAGAAAATTCTGAAAAGGTCTTCAAATGGGGCAGAAGTGGCACGTCATCTCGGCTGAAAAAGTGGTCATGTGTGTGATGGGTTACGTTTGGTGGACATGGAAAGACGTTTTCTGAAGTTGACCAGGAGGCCACCGGGTTGCTGGAAATGTGCTGGATGAGCACGGGCGCCGGATGGCCTGCATTTTGTGGTTGGGATGTTTTATAGGGGGACCTGGCAAGTCGGTATGACGGCGTGTTCATCTTCCGGCGCTTTTTTTTTCACGTGATAGTTTCCGTGTTCCTGTTGTGTGAGGCTCGTTTGAGTGATTGCGTCATCCGGATAATGGTATTAGCTCGATTCTGGTTTTCCAATTGGTTGAACGAGAGAACAAACGCGGGACTGGCATGCGGGGGTTTCCTGCGAATTATTTGCGCGGGGCACTCGATAAAATCTCGGTTGCGTCAATCCGGCTGATTTCCGAAAAAACCCGTTGGGCGGATGTGCAGAAAAAAGTTGGGATTGGTTGGTTTTCTACAGCTTAATGTGATGCGTGTTATTCGTGATGTTTGAAACAGTTGAGTCGACTGTTGATATTTTTGTACATTAAAGAGTCCTGCACGCTAGTGTCGTGTGCGCGAGTCTCTGCTATACAGAGTATACTTTTTGTGCACTGATTTCAAGATATTTTTTTCAGTATTGACAGGAACCACTTTCTTTCTGATGCACATCGAAGATGTCATACAATCCTTCATTTTATTCTGACTTATTTATTCTGACAACCAACTCCCGCAGTCCCGCGTTTGTAACAATAATATTGAACGTGCATTTTCTGCAGTTTGCAAAAACGTATTTTTCAATCAGAAGTTGATGAACAGACAGCACAGAATGGCTTTCGCAAGAGCTTTCTAGAGTTTCAATGTGTCTTTGACTGTGAGCATTCAAAGAAACGAGTCAGAAATTACAGACAGGCGTTTAATCCCCATTTCTTACACTTTTGAAATGAGCCAGAAATACCGAACGAAATCAATGTTTCAGACGAAAAATATTCATAACACTCTCAGGTGTCGCACCAAACTAGCAATTATTGCATTCCTGAGCATTTCTTAAGCCTCTTGAGACAATTGCCTTCTGGCTTTCTCGAAGAATTGCGAACTTCTTGAATGGGTTATTCAAATGTTCAACAGGTAAACATTACAGAACTCCCAATGATAAGGACGAATTGCCAAATTCCTTTCGCCTTGGTGATACAGTACAAATATTAGGGATAATAAATTAAATGGATTGTTCAACTGATCGAAAAAAAAATGGAGGGCAATCGATTGACGATAGAAATAACCTTCACATAGAACAGGAAGTCCTTTAGTTCTTTTAATGAATGGAATAATGTGGTTTGAGTTGAGGTTATTTAGTGATCCGCCTTTTTTTTTAAACCTCTCAATCGATCGAAATTCGAGCTACGGTTTATCGAAGCCTGAACAATTTAACTTTTATCGCACGATGCACTGATGGATTATGGAAATGCTGGTAAGAAACCCAGTTCCCCTCGCGAAGTGTCGGTGAGCTGTTGATGAATCCTCTTGATATTTTACAGCGCATTGCACAATTCATTGCTTCGTGTCATGTACACGAGCACGGAGTGCATTCGTAATAACACTGTTCCGCGTGGTGTAATGTGCGAACCGTTGGCAGCGGATGACTGGCATAATACTCGTTTAGCATGACGGCTTTGGTACTGCCCCATGTGAAGCCGTGATCAGAAGCAGTTTGTTTTGAAAACCTAGACGGGGGTCGAGATGGAACGGAATGCAACGGAACACCCCCCCCCCCCCCCCCCCCCCCCCCCCCCCCACCCCCCCCCCCCAGATGGAACGGAATGAAACGGAACCCCCCCCCCCCCCCCCCCGGCTCGAGCGAAATTCTGCCCCGCTGGCGGAGGGTGCTATGCCGCCAGAAAGAGGGGTGGCGAACTAAGGCCATTAGTCTTCGTGCCCCAGATCCTGGGTCATCATTTTGCGTGCGGGCATTATAAAATTACGCCGAGCCGCCCTTGTGTATTCACGTGCGATCGAGCCCGTCGTGCGTTTTCCAGCCCTGGATATCCCATCGGTTGTTTCCGCATTTACTGTATTGCGGAAGATGAAGTTTCGTGGAACAGTGTTGTGAATGTCTGTCGCCGAACCCGTCGGGATTTTCTTTTCGGCCTCGGGATTACGGCGGTGACGGTCTCTTCGATCACTGTCGTATCCCGAACTGGCGTCGTCGTCGTCGTCGATACTGACGTGCTCCCTTTGTCTTGCCTTATGAAGAATCCTCGCGAAGCCATGAATGCTCGATGAAGCTTCGGAAAATAAAACTTCCTGGACCCAGTACTGTACTGCATAATTTGCTTGAATAATATTTGTACGCGTTTGTCGGAGATTTTTCTACCGCTACGACTTGTAATTCAGGATATAAATTTTGGGACTCGTTGTTGTGATCTGGGACTTCGAGATTCCGTTCTTCTCTACTGATTTTGGTTACTGGTCCGTTTCGTGAAAGTGGCGCGGTTATGAACTTGCGTCAGAATTCGAGTTCATAATTGAATCAGGAGCATAAGGTTGATTTATCAATTATGCTAATTTGTATCTTGCATTTAATATTGTGTTGTTTACTGAAGTACCTTGCGTCCTCAAGTAAAATGAACATTTTGATTTTGCAGAGGAAAGTTTGTGTTGAAATGTATATGGTGATTATTAATTTGAATATTAAAATCCATAGTAGATTTAAATTTGAATTCAGGATGAAGTAAAAGTTGAAAATATACAGAAAAGCCGAATTGATGCTGAGTACATTTTCGTTGAGCTTATAAGTTTGTTTCCTTGAAGCTTTTATGACTTTCAAACATTGAATAATGAAGGTGGACTATCTACAACAATCGTGTCCAAAACGATTCCCTCTGTATGACAATCTTACGGTCCCTTGTTGTTTTCCCCCCATTTTATAGTGGTTCTCTACGAAGAAATTCTCTCCACAGCTCATTTTTTGTTCCCTTGAATTTCGTTGTCGAGAGAGTTCGTCTGAAGTGGCTCCGTTATTCAAATTTAATTCAAAAGAAAAGGGTTCCGCAGATCAAAAAGTTGTTACAGTTTACCTCCCACGTTTAAAACCCAACAATTTTATTGAATGGCTAGGTTACGAGCAAAAATCCTGTCGAGGTATACATTACTGTATGCCGTATTCAATCTTGCTTGCATTAATGATTTGAGAAGCTGTTTCAGTCTTTTGGGAACTGAGACGTTTACTTCATACTGCATGCATAATTATTATTTTATACTTTTTTGGTGCTTGCTCGTGTAACTGTCTCCAGCGAGTTTGCTTTTGTTCTTCCTCGAGGACACTGTGACGACTTCATGAAATATGTCAGTGCGAACGGTGTCTATTTGAGTTGTTCGTGATGAAAATGCGAGACCCTTACCAACAAGGGTCTGTGAAAAGAACCCAGCGGTCAGTGGGTGCCGTGACGAGATTAGCTTATCGCATCTGATTAATTTAAAATTTGTGCTATCGAGGTTTGATGCGAACGTACGGGTTTCGGGAATCCGGTCGTGGGTAACGCGTGGGACGAGTACCCAGCCCTTTGCGAATTGGTGCATTCTATTCGATGAGTCAACTTTTGAAGTGAACATGTCCTTCCGTGTAATCTATTCTTTTGTTCGAGTTCATGAATGGCGTGGATGTCGAATGCCGAAAGAACATATATTACCCAGCGCGAATTCCATCAAGTGTCGACTTTGAATCATTCATTATTTCATTTCGACCATCGTAAAGGCATTTTCGACTGCCTGTACAGTCCAAACCTTGATATGCCGCCGCCATTTTTAGTGAGGTTTATGGCAGTTTACCGGGGTTGGGGATTTATAAAACAAGCCAAAATACTGTACTGTACCGCAGTATGAAAATTAAGTAACGTACTGCATAATAGGAAACAAAATTTTTATTCTCGTAGAAAACAATCAAAATAGCCCTGAGAAGTGTAAATTAATGTTCCCAATAAATGAATTGTCATACTTTTGTTGGCATTTTTTAAATTGGTAACCTCTCACAGAAACTTGGAATCTTGTTGGTGGGTTATCAGAGGCATATTTATTTTGCAGAAGCATTTCAGTTGTCAATAATTTAGGCGGATGGTGTTTTAACTAGGTTTCCAACGCTTTCATCTTCAGGGAAGATTTGTTTTTAAAAATAAATTGGCGGTTACCAAGGGTGACAGCTTTCCGGGGCTTCTGTATTTTCAAGCCAGCCCAGTTGATATACAGTAATTTATATTTTGGTCGGCGGAACGAGGATTTTTTGCGGCGGTTTGGAAAACAAGAATTGAAAAAATACAGTATTATATTGTCGAGAAAATGATGGAGCATTATGAACCCAAAATGGTTCACGAGAAATTTAAAATAACCTCGCTTGTCCGACGCAGTACAGCGGGTCCCCAAATAACGAAACTAATCCGTTCCTGGGTGCATTTCGTTATGCGAAATTTTCGTAATGCGACACGCGTTTTTCCTCAAGGAAACGTTATTACTTATTTACCTCTTTCGAGACACTCACCAAAATCCCATGATGAACCTGTGAACCGTCCTTTTTCAAGTTTTTAGCTTACAATTGTGAACTTGAATCAATTAATGTAGTATTGTATGTAGGTGATCCTGGTCCGCTTATGCACTAAAATTTCTAAATTTCACGAATTAAAAAAAGAGCAGATGCCTTTCTAATCGCATTTTCTTTGATTTTTAGCGCAAAACTTGCTACAATTTGAACGTTTTTGGCCAAGAATTCGTGTGTGTGTGTTATCATTTGAACGAATTCTTTGTTCTGCGGGTTTTTCGTTATGCGGGGACTCATTGTATACAGTCCAGTATAATGCCCTAATGTAGAGTACAAGGACTGCGACGAGTTTCTCCGGTATCAAATATTTTCCAATGAAAAAAAAAATCACGTGATTGTCGAAAAATGGCAATAAACGTCAGTTCATTTTTGAATGGATTCTTGATTTTGTTACCTTGCACCAGAACACTTCTTGAACTAGTGTGAATATCATATGAGCTGAATGAAACCTGGTCAGTTTTCAGAGAAAGGGCAATCTTCAAGTTGGCGATTTATTTGATTCAACTTTCAAGACCTTCGTTTTCATTTTATTCAATGCGTAAGCTTTTTATTTACTGGAGTTGTCCAAAGAAAGCCCCCGTGGAGTGTCGGCGGAGCACAGATTGAAAACCATGGAGTTGGAGTGAAGTTGAGGCTGTACAGTATTCTATAGCAATAGAACTCCTTCAAGGACGTGGAGGATTTTCGAATCACACGTCTGTGCTTGGCGAGTATCTCATTTGCTGACGCATTTCCCGGATTGTGGAGTGAACCTGTAGCGTGTCGCCCACGATGCTGCAACACCCACGCCGGAGTCGACGCATTGTTCCTTTTTCCGCATCCCCGACGGCCTTGGGTTCCCAAGCATTCATTCCGCCGGCCCCACAAAAAGAACCCGGGGCTCTGCAATCGTCGCGCCTCTGAACCTTCATGGCGCGAGCGGACGGAAACGTCGACGATTGCCTGCCTGCCTTCTCCGCCTTGCTCGCATTCATTCATCCATGGAAATGAAGATGGTGGATAGCCGGTGATTATGATGATGATGTGCGGATACGCCCCCGCGTGTCTAGCATTTTTTGCAATTTTTTTTTCCCCCGGGAGTGTTGGCATCAAATTTGGCATTGGCGTCAGGCGGGGAACGTATGAAATTACTATATTGGCATGTTACTCCGAAGAGCCGATACAGGAGATTCGTGGTGCAATTTAACTTATCAAGTTTAAATCCGCCGAAATGTAAAGGATTTCTCATTTTTCTAAGTTTGAGGATTCAGGCTGGGCTTTGCGTATACCCAATTTTCTTCCGAAATTGTGTCCTGCAGTGTAAATGATCCTCGTTTTAAATGCGTTCATTCGATGATTTCCGCAGTGCTTTGCTTATAGTAAATTTTCTTTCTACAGTACAGTATATATCCGTTCATCTTGAAAATACTATGTACCCTCGGTTTAGTGCCACAAAATGTTCCTGGGGCTGGGACGGATGGTGGCACGAAATCGGGGTTTGACTTTACTGTAATGTAAAATTGTGAATCTCGTTCGAAATCGTTGATATTTTGCCTTAATTGTGGGACAACATTTGGAATTGATATCAAGCTGGGAACGAATGAAACTATCGGCATGCTACGGGAAGGATCCAAGACAGCAAGTACTTCGAAGATGCCATGCAATTTCTTGAGTTCAAATCTGCCGGAATTTTTAAGGAGCCATCGTTTTGTTTTTGTTTTTTTAAGGTTCGAGGTTTTAGACTGTGCTTTGCGTCAACGAAATTTTCTTTCTAAATTATGCCTATGTTATTCTCGTTTCAAATACTGTACGTTTATCTTGGAAATACCCGGGTGTAAACGTCGAGTTACTATTATTTTTTTTTTTAGAATTTCGCCTCTATGATCCGATTGTCTCATTCGATTATGATGTTACGGGTACATCCCCGGGAAAATCGTTCCTTTCGTGCGAATGTCTTATCATTAATCCATCGTCGAGATTTTAGGTTTCCTGAATTGAAACGGGTTCCCGCTATCGATCGGTGTCGAGGCTACAACCCATTATCATCGCTGTGATTCGCAAAGAATTTTTTGTGTTCTTTTTTTAATTTTTCTGCAGCTTTTTGAAAAGTTTTGAGATATTTTAGGTATGATTTTCTTCATTGCAAGCAATGATTGAATTGAACAGTTCGAAACTTGGAAAAAACTGTTGCAGTTGCGCTTTCTGTGTTCTGCTGGAGAAAACTCTTGGCGTTAATTTAGTCCTTGATACGTTGTTGCATTTTATGCCTCGTTTTGAGAAAGGCAATCCGATTGATGCAGATTTTTTTCCGGGAAGGTTCTCTACGTAAATGCATTTTACCCTGAAATAAGTATTCACGAGGACTTGAATCGACTCGAGGTATGAATAACAGCTCATTAAACTTTCTCCCGGCTTCCGTGATTCCTCTTCATGCGATGCAGATAAAGTAATAGTTTTTCTGTACCGATTCTCATTTCCGTCAGCTTTGCTTCTGAGGCCTGTATTTTAAATCTCGTACTGATGCTCCCAAGATTGTTTTCAAGAGCCTCATCGTTACTTTTACCGGATGTTAACTCGACTTTTTTAAATGAGAGATCGGTTTCGTATAAGAAACCGTGTGTTTTTTTTTTAGTCGGGCCAAACTGTTATTGTTTTAATTTTTTTGCAAAATTCATCCATATAGAGTTTTGCTCTCCACTCAAAAAATGAGAATTGTCAAACCGGGCTGATTTTTTTTGTGTGCCAAAGAATATGTTTTGGCTAGAGAGTAAATTTTTTCAGCTCAATTGTAGGCCATTTTCATTGCTACTCCGAGAACTTTTGTTAGAACCCTCGTATCTTCAGAAAAAGCATTGGATCCGGAACCAATTTTAAATGATGCCCGGTTGTGAGAAAAGAAAAACTGTTCAAGCAAAATCGAATGCTGGATGAAATCGAAGATAGAAACTGTTGGATTATGTAAATATTTCCCATTCGTTCGTCGATTTTAATGTCGTCAGCTCTTTTTCGCATGCACGTTGACCGTGTTTTGATTTAATTTTTTTCGTTAATACCTGCTGTTATTGTGGAATTCAAAGTGAACAGAAGTGTGTGAACTTTGAGCATCTTTGATTCATGCACATCTTGTTATCGCCCTTGCATTTTTGCATCATTGCCAGGGAAGATGTGTTTTTCTCTCAACTATGTGTGATCGGATGTGACATAGGATGTACCTGGATAGAGAGAGCAGACTATCCCAAAAATAAATATGGGTTTATAATGACTTATTTTCCGTATCTTAAGTTTGAAGTTCTTCATTATAATTCCTCCGAGAAAAAAGAACTATCCCTGAACCTGTCAGTTTTCCCCCAAAACTCAGTCGCCACGTTTCGAATGTATCGCGTCTATTTCGTTCCTGTCTCACGCGTGTCGTATTTTCTCTCGTCCCTCCGTGATTCGTGATATTGACCGGGTCGTGAGTGATTCCGTGACGTGGAAGACTGATTCGGGCATGATTCCTATGGAATGATGCTGCATTTGCGTGCGATAAATTGAGAAGACGTTGCCCATTTTTGTCCGCGAGGTTGCCGCGTCATCTAACTCGATTTTGTTTGATAAATCTGTTCTCGTGTCGGCTCCAGCGAAAAGTTGGGTTCGATCGATGAATACTTAAACGCATCACTGAGTGATTCAGCATCGAGGCGTCTCAATTCTAGGCGAATGCTCGAAACTGACTACACGTAGACACTCCCTGTAACGATTTTCTCTGCACAGGATAACGATATTTGTGTCCTCTAGGAGTGTCTACCAATATAGAGCAGCGTTCCCCAACCTCTTTGGGCCCGCGGACCGGCAAATTTTCCCAAAAATTTTCTCCAAACCGGCAAAGTTTCATAAAAAATTTTCAAGACTCAGAAAAGTTTTGCTTGAAAGACACGCGTCTTGAAAAATCAAGACCCAATGAAGCACCATATAGTAGAATGTTTTCAAAAAATTCGAGAGGTGGGCTTGAAGAAAGGTTTCTTGGAATAACATTTTTTAAATATTTATTTCAAGCGGTGAAAATTTGTCTGAAGTTTTACTAAAAGAAAAGGCCACTTTTATATTTTCATCAGATCATTTCAACTGCAATTGTCTTTTCAAAATTTATGATAAAGAGAACAGATTTCATTGCTACTTTTGATAAGTTTACGATGATGTGGAAAATTTGCCAAGGGTTGGGGAACACTGTTATGGAGGTTTTCTACAGCAAAAGTATCTCCACAACAAAGTTATTTCTAGCCCTCTGAATTCCGTTGTGGAGAGAGTCCATCTGTAGGAAGTAACTACTGTACACTACTACAGTATCTTTTCCTCCGCGATCAAATGACGAATTTTTCGAAAAACAAGCATTTGAAGTTCTGCGGCTCGTACTCGAGATTATCTGGTCTAAAAATCGCAATGGATGCAAATACCCAACCAATTGAGAGAAACAAAATTTTATGACTATTTTTGTCTTCTCAAGGCCTCGAAACTTCCCTTGTTCTCACTGCCGGGCCTTAACCTCGACCGGCGCAACTCGGTTCTTCTCCACTCACCGCGATCTCGTAACAAAATTTTCTAGTTCATCACCTTGGTTTCATTCCTCCAAAAAAATTTCCAGTGCATGTAAATTTTCTCTTCGAAGTTGCTGCAAGAATTCAGGGGCGGCCTATAATCGCAAGCAACTTACTACCACGTAATTACAGCAATTTAAATGAATCCATGGTATGAAAAGGCCGAATTATCTCGGCCTCGAAATTATCATTCATGAGGATATCAATTGAAGTATTGTACATAAACTTTGAGAAAGTTGCCCATTACGTCGTTGTTTTTAAAAAATTTAATCTTGAACAACTGGACTGATTCGCGATTTGATGCGTGCGATTAGTAAGGATAGGGGCGAAATCAGTTTCCTTGATGTAAAACCAGTAAATTATTTCTGAACTTCACGCGAAATATCGAATGGGGAAAATCGAGAGGAAGATATGGGGAAGACTGTCTGTAAGACGCCTTGCGAACGAATTCAGAGATTTCCTGAAGAACTGAGTGCGATATTCCGAGTGGTTGTCATTTGAGATTCGATTTGTGGATGTCACATTGACAAGGCTTCGGATTCAATCCCGTCAAAATTCGAAAGGGTCCATTTGTGTGCCACGACCGAGAGGAGCGCTTGCCGCGATGGATGAGTTTCCGGATCTAATTATATCCGGGGCGCCTCGTTTTGACGCGCGCCAGTACGGCGTCTGTTGCCGGAAGTCTGCTGTTTCCGACCACTGACGTTCTAGGCACACTGTGTTTCTGAAAGTGTCGTGGGCATGCTTCGGATTTCGGGCTCGGAACATGTGTTCCTTTTCCACGGTTGGATTGGTTGGATGTCTGAGCAAATGTGTACGCTTTTTATGCTGAGTGAGATGAGCGATTCTGCGCTTTTTCCTCCAAGCGTTGGACTTGATCGAAGCGCTCTGCAGTGAATCCCCGCATAAGGAAATACCCAAATAAAGAAAAATCCGCGTAACGAAATTTTCTTCGGAGAAAACCATGACTCAAATTACGGAATCATTTCACATGATGAATATTGTTGCTTGAAAAAAATATGCAAATTTTAATACCGGTAGGTTTGGAACTGAAGCTTGAGAAATTTAAAAAAATAATAAAGAAAAGCACAGTTTCACACCTTGTTTTTGAAATTGGTAGAAACTCCGAAAAACAAAATTGTTTACGGGAAAACATGACTCAGGTTACGAAATTATTTCAAATGATAATTTTTGTGTGATCAAGATGCTCAAATTCCAACAAGTTTCGAACTGAAACCTAAGAAATTTTCAAGAATTAAGAGAAAAGATTAAAGGCAAGCTTAGTTTTACATTTTTTTTTCACAATTCGAGAAATTCAGAAAGTTATTAGCTAGGGTTGTCAGGATTACTTCAATTTCACGCTAAATACTATGGAATTCAAAATTGTCTGTTGAAAAATACACAAATTTCAACGTTCATTTCGGTCATTTTGCGAGTGGCTTGAACCAATAAATCAATTACAGTGAGACCCCCACATGCGGACACCTCGACCTGCGGACAATTCAACATATAGGGACACTTATTTTCCCAGAAAAAATTGATAAAAAGGCCCGACATGAGGACACACTCGACATAGGGACATTTTGTGATAAAATTTCAAATACATTTCAAGCCAGATTACAAGAAAAAGATATTTCCAACCCTAAAAATGTCAGAAAAGCTCTTGGGCATTTCTCTCACGAATTTACCATCCATTTAGCTAATTTTAGAAAATTACCTCCAGCATAGAGGGACTTTTAAATTTTTTTTTCACTTGAATGTTATTTTTTAGATTCCAACATTTCAATGTACAGTACAGATATGCACTATTCAATGCTCCGAATGTTCTTATTTAGTTGAAAATGTATTCACTGATTCAAATTCAAGTGGCAAAATTTTTTCAAAAGTAAATTCTGAAGAATATTTCTTTCATAAAACGCCAATTAAAAATAGAATATACTGTAAGTCTATGGGAAACAAGACTCGACTTAGGGACAATTCAATGTAGGGACACTCTTGATGCACCAATTATGTCCGCATCCCGGGGTCTCACTGATGTAATCTTGAAGGAAAACGCGTTTCACGTGACGGGAATTCGACATAACGAAACTGACACAGGAACGGATTAGTTCCGTAATGCGGGGACTCACTGTCGAGTGAGACGTTGCAGTGGTCACTTCATGGAGAAACGGGTATGATCATCTGTCAGAATTCCTCGCAAAGTTTGGAATACTGTATTTTTTACATCAACGTACGGTATTCATACCGTGGTTCGAATGTTTTTCTAGGTTTCCGCGTTATCAGCGTGGATTCTATGTTTCTTTTCTGCGCTAATCGTATCTTCCTGCAAATATGAACGCATTGGTGAGACGCCGAAGTTTCTGTTTTTACTGTGAAGACGCCATTTCACAAGCTACAGATAGAACGTGACTCCTTCTTGGCTGACTCATTTCACGAACGAGGCAATCTATTAAAAGCAACAGACGTTCATCCTTGTGTTCACTCGGGAATTCCGACAAGTGGACCGGATAAAATTGGCAGCGGAACTGTCATAGGCAATGTCCTTTCCGATTTTTTTTTCTCCGAAGTCCCGCGGTATGTTCGTCGAATGCCGATGTCTGTTGTGACGGGTTTTAAACGTATGGAAAAATGATTTACCTGTCCGTAGCGACGTCGTACATCGCTTTCACTTGTTTTTTCCGTCGTGGTATGATGAGCGGAGTTTTTTCACGCACCCTCGTTTCTCTGTGAAAAGGTTTCGGCAAAATATACCTGTATTTACTCGAAGTACCACACGCACATTCTTTTTTTTCCTAAAAATTGAGAGGAAAGGGGGGGGGGGTGGTGTGCGTCATAGGCGGGGATGACATTTTCAACAAAACAAGTTCAAAGTTCAGGTGTGTGTCACACTTGAATGAAATGGGACATTTAGAGCAGGAATTTTTCGAAAATCAAAACAATTGCTCGAATTCTGGGTTGAATTCATGTCCAAATTTGGATTCTGGTGTCTCCTATTTTTTTTTAAATACAGTATTCCCGTTGTTCAATTACTGTACTGAAAAGGGGCGTGTGTCTTACTCGGGGATGGGAATTCATCAAAATTCAAGGGTGAAAATTGGGAGTGCGTGTCTCGCTCGAGATTGCGTGGTACTTGAGTAAATACGGTACATTACACTCAACAGCTCTGTTGATTCTTGCGGATTTTATCATTAAGAAGCTTCAAGAAAAACAAGAGGATCTATTTTCGAGTAGGTTTATATCCTGAACCGAGCAAGAAAAATTGTTCCGTGGCGAAAATCATTCTGCATTTCCCCTGTGAAAATTCATGTGATCGGAAAAATAACAAGAGAACTAGACGTAAATACCTGCTAGTGCGTTCAATCTATGGATGCGGAGAGACTTTTGTGTTGTGACTTTTCGCATTTACCGTAATTATTTCTGGTCACTTTTATTGGCTTTTTGCGCTGGTCTTGAGGCATGTTGAAGTTTTTTTGCCGTTGTACGGAATCTAAGCATTCGTCTTGTTGGATCCGAGTTTTTTGGTACTTCAGTACCAAGTACAGTATGTTGAGGCTTTTAAAAACGAATTAAAGTACTGTACTGTATTCCCGTTTTACGACACGAATTTTCTCTGTGAAGTCAATATTCTACTGTTCACTATCAGCGTTTCATATTAATGTTGAGTAACTTTTCAAGGTAACTCTGCTCCTTTTGATTAACATTAAATTCTTCCATTTTTGTATTTTGCGAATTCATGCCGTAAAATACTGCATCTGCGTCCTCAAAGTTATTTCCTTCAAAATTGCCGATCAATGGAAAATTCTCATCTGCAGCACCAGAATTGTAAAAATTCTAAAATACTGCGCAGTTATCGTACGCGCATATTTCCCCGAAATTCCTTCTTTTTCTGGATGATTTTTAAGATGTGTGCTTTAGCTACTTCTTCTTTCCCATTATGACTCTGAACTGCCGGAACCACCGCTGAAAGTTCTAAAGTTCATTGGCTTCATAAATCTAGATGCAGTACAGGTAGTCTCTCTACAGCGATCTTGTCGACAGCGATTTTCTCTGTGCAACGATATGTTTTTTGGGCCCCTTAGGGTTCTTAAAGGGGTTCTCTTACTTCTCTACAACGATATTTTTCTGGTTCCATCAATTTCGTTGCAGGTTGAAATGTGAATCCATGAAAAAGTTGCCGTGTACCTCGTCTTACTGCATTATTCGATTCCGCGTGGTTTATTTTTATTTTTATCAACAGTATATTTCTGGAGCTCAGATCACAATTAGATCTAACTTTCATTGACCAGAAAAATTCGATGAGCCCTCTTGAGCAACAGCATGTCACAGTTTTTATATTTTATTCTTGTTGAATTGGCGGGACTATTTATTCCTGACACCAAGCAGTTGGGTGGAAAAAGACCGTATGCTCTTTGAGAAGGTACACGGACTTCGCCTTTTAAAAAATGTGTTTCTTTTTTCCTGGTCCGCCGTTTTTAAGTGTTCTCCTTCAACCGCTTCCCTTCTGTGGGGAAGTGTCGCTCTGGAGATAAGTTCTGTAAGAGGATTCACTGAGCTTCGATTACCCCGAGGCGATTAACCGTGTGATACTGGTATGAATTAAAGAGATTATGCATCTGCACGCATTTGTTTCCCGTTCAGAGATTTTTCTGCACTCTTGGCCTATGTGAAAATGCGCGTCCCACTTTTTTTTTTTTTCGAGGAAATCCGATTTGAGGGAACTTTGTTCCGTGAGATTGTTGGAGTACTCTTAACTCACAGCTGTTCATTATGCTGCTGATTTTATCGTTGCTACCCCGTCAGTTTCTAAAACATTTCATTTTATTTCCATGCGGAAAGGTGTGCACTGTATCGCTCTTTCACCCCTCTTGACAAGCATTTCAATTTCTTTAAATGTAATCGTAGTAGAGAATCACCGTGTTGAATTATCAAGGTTTTTTTTTCTTACGAGTCCGGGAATGTTTTGCGTCTATTCCGTTTCAATCGTGATAATGAACAAATCTCTCATTGAAGTTTCCACGAATGACGTCGTAGTGGTCCAGTAGAAGTTGCCGAAGCAGCTTTCGTCGAGTTTATTCGCCAAGACTTTTTCTCCGTTTTTTTTTTTCGATTCACCGAAAGGTTCTCGAAGCTTTTTCAAGTGCAGTACTTGCGCGTGAGATGTTGTGTGCAACAGAATTGCGTTCTCGGACGAGGAAATGATTCGTTCCCATTATGGGAGACGTCGGGGAAGGTTTTTGGAATCATTCGGCCAGCATCATTCATCATTCACACCGTGGAAAACGACGCACATCGTGACTTTTAACTGTGCCCCTGGATCCGAAATGGTCGCACGTCATGCAGTGTTGCTGCCGGAACCGGATCGGAATGAATCTTTGTTGGAGCAGTAATGAGAAACGACACCGTGGAAATCAGTGCACGACAAAATTCCGATTGACTAATGAACGCCGCTCTGCCCAAAAAGGAACGACCCTGCTTGTGGGGCGCAGGTGTGGCGCGTTCATCAGCAAAACGCTGTTTTTTTTTCAGCTCGATTTTTATTGCAAGAACAGTTGATCCTTTCGAAGTACTGTATTTCTCAATACTGACGTAGAAAAACATCGCCTTAGGTTTTTTCCGGAAGAAAATTGAAACTGGTTTTAGCCCGAAAAGAAAAGCAGGTTTTCGAGAATGTACAGCTTTCCTCATATTCGAAAATTTAGGTGCAAAATTTCGCGATTTTGCCTTTTTGGCACATCTGGGTTAGTAAGACTTCCATCTTCTACTAGACGGGGCTCCCAATCCATTAAATACAAAGGTCAATTCGACCCAAACAAAAGATTCACAGAAATGTCAGACATGAAAAATTCACTTGCTCCCTGCATGGCAACAGACGTTTCTTCCGGTTCTCGCAGCGATAGGTCAAACAGTTTTCCCTTGCTGCCTGACCTATCTGACCGGATGTCACATTTGTTTTATTTTTTTAGAAATGCCATCTTACCGTATGAAACGATGAAATTCAGTCATTTTTGCGCCCGACAATGGGTATCCGGAAAATGAGACAGGATTGCCGGTATTAGCGATTCAATTCTTCGTTTCTGCGTGAGGTCCTTCGATGTTCTGCTTGGAAAATAGATGGGCATGATTTATGTCGAGCTGTAAAAAGTCAATCGAAAATTTCTTCTCCGTTTTTGTCGACCCGATCCGAACGATCTTGACCCTCGTTCCTGGTGACCGAGTACGGTACCTATATTTGGGTGGGAAATAAATAGATGACTCATGATTCAGTTGGCGTGTGCGTGGAGATTTTTAGTTGCATGGGTTCCCCTCTCTCCTTTTTTAGACAGCGATGCCAAGGTGCAGCCGTCTGGCGCTTTTCTTCTCTATCATACAATAATTTAAATGCGCCGTGCAGTACTTTCGCCCAATCTTCCATCTCTGCGCACTGTCGGATGAAATTAATGTTCACGTTCGAAGTACTTTGGATTGCAATCTAGCAGTGCCAATAGAAAATGCCCTGGGGTTGAAGAGATTATTAATCGAAAGCGGTTCGTCCGTCTGATCGAATCCGGAGAACGCCTCGATTTTTCGTTGCTGTTGCGAGGCTCGAATCGAGAGGTTACTTGAGAATCGTATCGGAATTTACGACTGGGACTGGTGGAGAGATTGGATGTTTTGCTGGACTGTGAAGAACTCAATCTTGATAATTTATCGTCACCCTGAAGCGAGTAACATTATTTTCTTTGAATTTTTTTGTGTGTCCTCGCACGTGTATTTTTATCAATTAGCTTAGCCAATTGTGCGCATTTCAGTGAAATTTCAAAGATCTCCATTCAAGATTGTCAATGACTTCAAACTATGGAATACGTAATACAATGAGTCTCCGCATAACGAAAGACCCGCGCAAGGAAAAATTTGCATTACAAAATTTTTTCGGGGAAACAACTGACGCCATGAAATTTCTGGGCCAAACGCGTTCAAATTTTAATCAGTTTTGGGCTTGAACTTGGTAGCTTTCCAGGAAATCAAGAAAAATTGTGAAAAGAAGGGCATAGCTTCTTTTCTTTAAACTCGGTTAAATTTAGTAAGTTCCATGCTGTCAGGATTACTTTAATTTTAATTCGGTACTAATTAATTGTATGTCGCATGTTGAATAGTGTATGTAATACAGTAGTTTGTATGTTCACTATTTTATGCTGAAAACTAGGAAAAAGACAACATTTCATCGGTTTATCGTGGTCTTTTTGTGAGTGGTTCGAACGAATTGAATAATTTTTTATAAGGGAAGCGCTTTTTGCAATACGAAAATGTTGCATGACGAAATGCTTCGAGGAACAGCTTAGCTTCGGTATGAGGGGTTCCACTACACTGTAAGCTTTACCAAGATATTATTTTTATGTGTGAAATGAACGCATTTCGAAGCGGGGAGAGGAAAGAAGTAACTTCGGTTTGGAACTCTTCACTATTGTTGGAAAGTTTAGCTGTTTCACGTCTCATTTACTCGATAGAATTTCTTCCAGGCTTGCTGTCAGAGCAGTAAATGAGGAAATTTCATGCATAATTTACGCGTACCTGAAGTATATGATTTCCTCGGGTGTTTTGGAATGCATGATATTTGTTCAGCGAGTGTTAGTATTCTGCACGCTTCGTTAGGTTGCGCTTGGTGATGCTTGCTCTTCAGCCATGATCGGTATTATTCAAGACTCGAGGACGCATATGAAGCGGAAGTGCATGTATTCAGTATTTCCGGACCATCCGACGTTGTGAAGCCCCGAGATCAGATAAAGGGCGTATCTTCTGTCCGCGAAAGGGTCCTTCAAGTTGATCCTCGCCCGTCTGACGGCGACGGGCGATTTTCCGCATGATTTTCCCCTCTTTGTGGAAGATTATGCGTCTGTCGGAGGATCTTTGATCATTCTGAAAGTCTGAGCGAAGGATCAGGGCATGCATCAAAGGGATCTACGCACCGCGAGCTTGAGTAAATTCACCGGAATTGAGCCTGTGCGAGTAAAGAGTGCATTACGATCTCGTTACAAGAAACTCCTAGGGACCTGATGTAAAATTCTTTGTATCGAGATTCATGGTTTTTATCACATTTCAGTGTATTACTTTTCTTTCATTGAACATGCCCTTCTACTAATGCGCTGTCCGTCTTGAAAAATGAAAAGAAACGAAAGTACGAGTAAAAGAAATACAGCACTTCTTTCCGAATCAACTGATTCATTTATACCTGTTTGTTCTTCCAAACAGAGCAAAATTCTTGCAAGCTTACTGTTTACTTGAAAAAAGGCATGCATTCTGAAATACTGCTGAAGATTTCCGAGAAGTATGTCATGCTGTTTTTTATTTTATTTTTTGTAACGCAGCATTTTTTCTAGTGAGTGTTGCTTCCTTGATGAAGTTTGAATGCTTCACTGGTTCAATTTTTCTATTTTTTTTGCCATTTGTCAAGTAATCTCTTTAGCCTAAGCACAGAATCGAGGCACACAAAAATCGTCATACTGTATGTACTGAGATTAGAGCCAAACATGAATTTGTTGAACCGAGTTTTTGTAACATGGCGTTTACGGATAGAGAAACTGCCGGGACCAAGAAAAATTCGTTATAACGATATTCGTTGCAACTGATTTTATGTATTGGAGTTTGTAGGGTATAGTATCGTTGCGTTTGAAGCTCTTTTCCATTGAATTTGGGTTTGTGGTTCATGGCTCCTGGTGGCCGAAAATTGGATGGTGCCGTGCTGCTGCATTTTCTGCGAAACCATTTTCCGACACTGCTGCAAAGCGGAAATTATGCCTTACATATTTCGCTACTCGGTCGTTTCCGCCGCTCGTAATTCGAGCAACTATCTTCGCGATTTTTGTAGCCCGGAGCCGTCGTGAGATTTATGAATATTTTGATTAATAGAACCCCGCGGTATTTCAACTTGAGATTGGATCTGTCAGCGCGTGCCAGCGGAAACCGGGATATTCCGCGAGATTGCGAGGAAATCTCGCGGAGCGTGTCTTCCGAATTCCGAAACAAAGGCGTGTTTATGGGCCCCGATGGTGCGGAAGTGTTCCGGTGCCAAAACGGGAGAGGAACACGCATTGCATGTTTCTTCGCTGCGGTTCACGGTTGCTGATCATCTAATCGGTGTTTTTTTTTTTGCGTTCTCCCGTTCCGCACTTCGTCGTCCCCTTTTGCGCATTAGAAGCTTTGGCGCATATTTTGATTTCGTTCTTGGGTTTCATCGAGAGGAGGAGAACGATGATCAGTTTTTTTCCCCCCTGCATGATGTATATTTTTTTTCTCCAACTCGTGCCTTTTCCGAGCAACAACAGACAAGGGCCGTTTAGTAAGCGTGCGAATAAAGTTTGCGCTGAAGTGTTTCCAAGTGATGGTGCTATGCGAGTAAAAAAAACAAATTTGGGAATTGTTGTATTTGTTGGATCCGTTTCGCAAAGTAGCAAAACTAAACCCTCATATTTCTCTTACTTTCCTTTTCCTGTCGCGATTGAGGTTGAAACTTGTAAAACTGGATCAGTCTCACTCTTTCTTGTAAGATTGAATGCAGCTGAAATTTATCGTATTTACTCGGAATACCGAGCGCCCTAAAGCAAGACGCGCACCTTAGATTTTTGGCTAAAATTTCAAGGGAAATCGTATCCCCGCATAAGACTTGCACCTTTATCCTCAGTTTCTAAAAATTCCTGTTTGAAAGATTGTGTTGAACCCAATTAAAATTTGAATTCGATGGAGATTTCATATTTTAAACAAATGACGTACTGTATCATTGAAATGGAGATTTTAAAAAATTTTGAAGTGGGTAGAAAAGTTTCAAATTAAAAATTTTTTTGCGAAATATTTCACTCAACTGATGACGCGCACCTCAATTTTGTCCAGTATATTAAAAAAAAGCTTTGCATGGTACTCGAGTAAATACTGAACTAGGCGATGTTGAAGCTCTGGAATCTGTTTCTAGGATTAAAATCTCTGCCTATATTGTACTTGCCTCGCCATCAAACTTTTCTTGTGGCATCTGCAAATGTTTCCCCTCTTAACATTAATGACGAAAATGAGACCGGTGATGTGGTTAGAAAAAACAAGAGTCGAACTTGACTCGGAAACCGGGTCCCTGGAGGGGGAAGAAGCGTGACGTGTGATCCGCGTAAACAACCATAAACTCTCATTATTTGAACAACATCGCCATGAGACCTTCTTTGTTTGGGGGTTAATGTCTGCCCGGGGTTAACGTTGTTCAGTCAAACATTTTTTATTATTTTTTCGTTTCGGAAGAAGTGTAGCCTCGAATTCGTCTCCCGTGTCCCGGTCCTGAGCTTTGAAGCGTAGTATTTCTCGGTCCCTTTTAGTCACTGCAGCGTTGCGATGGAAAGCGAAGTAGGTGTCCAATCCGTTTTAGGTGCGCCCGAGACGTCAAGTACCGAGAGAGTTCTCAAATTCCTTCCAGAGCTGCGTCGCATGTACCTCAGCGTCTCGGTGACTGAGATGGAGTCGGGTTTCTCGGGAAGACGGGCAGAAGAATGAGCCTCGACTTTTTTGAAAGCGTTTAGGAAGCAAATGGGGACGGAGATGGTTTTTATTCTTGGCTGGCGTATAATTTAGGTTGTCTATCCCAGGGAAGAAAATACTGTATTTTTCCAACACAACCTGGTGTGTCTTGCGTTGTGGTGGCGCAGCTTTTTACGCAAAGTCGTGGCGCCAGTTGTGCGAGTAATCAATGCGTGGGAAAATGGTTATAGCAATGATTCAGTTGCGAATGCTCTCTTCTTTTTTGTAATTATTTTCGCTTTCGAAGCTGTGAGGAAGAACGATATTTTAACGCGTTTTTATTAACTCGCTTTTTTGTCCGTTTGTTTGTCCGGATCAAATTTTGCAACTCAAATTTCGCCGGATCAACAGATTTTGAAAACCTGGTTTTTTAGATTAATTTTTTAATCTACTAAATTTTTTTTTCTAAGCTACTCTTGGCCATCCGCCTAATTCGAATAGCGCCAATTTATTCTTATAATACCACTTAGTTTTATCTTCACATCAATCATGATGCACTCTTCTTTCCAATGCTTTCCTGAGTCAGATGGTGTGGAAGATTAGTTCTAGATGAGGATTTCTCTCGCATTTTTAGAATACCCTGGAACTGCCGTTATACGGACTAACGACCCGGTTCATTCTTCCAGGTGAATAAAACGAAACAATTTCGATTTGAAATTAGCTTGCCTCGATAGTCTGTGTTATTGTACGGATATTTTTTCACATTTTGAATAGCAATACGCAGTGCAGTTAATTATTTATAAGATCCGTTTTTCGACTTCTCGTTACGAATCTGGAATGTTCACTGCACGTGAGTACACTGTAGTAGGAAAAAAATCACCAAGTATTTGCACGCGTGAGCTCGGGACTTCATTAAAGTTTAATTTCGTGTGGGACATGGAAAAAAGCTTCGTTGCAACAAAATGTAAATAACATTGCTGTGTTTGAGCGAGTTCATTACCCGAAAAACAAATTCGTGTTCAAGTATTAATTTGCTAAAACGAGGTGCAGGATCTTTTTACTGGAATCTACGGTGAATCAAAAATACGGATAATATCCTATATGTCCTGATTAATTTTCGTGAAGCATCCGTAGTTCGAATTTTCATGAACCGAATATCTTGGCAATTGATTATTATTATGAACCGTTTGTCTGATTTGTAGCGGGGAGAAAAAGCGCTCCTAGAATGTCATTTTTTCTGGGCATGACATCATATTTAATCTGTTCCTCGAAAATGTCTTTCACACAGAACTTATATTATGCTCTATTGAGCCTTCCTTGTCGGTACGTGTCAGATGGCGTCTGATCTCCTTTCGTGACAAGAGAGCGAATTAGTCAGTCCGCCTTGAGGCGTCTAGGATAGTGAGAATTGTCGAATCAGTGACCTGGCTGTCGACGTGTCAATATACACTCATCTACGCGAGGGTTTTGCGGAAGTTGTGTCGATATGATGTACAGTACCCGATAACCCAACAACATCGGGTGTCTTCTGGCTTCTGCATTTCATATTTTCCTCATCTTCCTCGGTGACTTCCTTCTTGATACTGTACAGTACTTTTTTCCCCTCACCACTTCGAAGGTTTTGGCGCTTATTTCACATTTTAGAGCCGATCTGGAATGCAATTTTCATTAGAGGAACGGAGGAGTTTCCGTACTCAGACATTTTTTTACGGCAGCAGTTTCTTCGCCGTCGTTGATAACATCGTCCTCGCATATGGAAAGCCCCATGAAATCAGGAGAAATGCGCTTTACGGTAATCCCTGTACAGTATTGCCTTCATAGGTCAGTTCGATAAAATGAACACTCAGAGTTAGTTTAATTTCCGTGTTTCAATATTTTAAAAATTATGCATCGTATGAAATGAAATTCGCATCAAATCGAGGCTGAAAGGCGGATAATTAATGGAATGGTCAATACTGTACATAGCAAAGCAAATCTTTTCGATGGACGCTCACGAACAGGAAAAGATTTTTTTTAGCTCCAAGGGAATGTCTGATGCAAACATTTTTTGACCTAGTAGTTTTTTGTACTGGGTGGCGAAAGACCACATTGTGACACAACTTTCGGTCAATGTTTTGGAATATTCGGAGAAATCAAAGAGGCCCCGCAATTTTGTCGTAGGTTATGAAATAAGAATTTTGAGTTCACAACGCAAGGCATTCTGAGGTTAACTATGAGCGCGTAGTTTCATCTTCATCTTTCTTTTATCTTGTTAGTCCTTATTTTACTTTTGAAGAAAACTTGCTGCTTGGGTTCTAAAATTCCCCGTGCGCATGCCAAGATTTTTTCAGGCTTGCGTTTCAGAATAACTGCAAATGATTGCTTTTAAAGTGTATGATTGACCAGCGAAGTTCATTTTTAGCCGTGATGTGGTTCGTTGTGGTCACTTTTTTTCTCAACGATCTTGAGATAATTTATATTCGTGTTCTTGAAAAATCCAACTCATTTGCATAGCGTCTTGGATAGAAGGTACACATTAATCGCTGTCGGCAGTTCGTCATGTAATGTACGTCCGACGAGTTCCCGAACAGTTCCATTATAGTTCGAGTGTGTACAATAAATTACATACTCACTTTGATGAATATCTCTCCTTCGGGCTTCTATAGTTTAAAATTGCAGATGCAGTACTTGAAGGTGTACTTTCTTTTTTTTTATCCGAAAATCCAGATTTGTACTTCATATTCATTGAGAGTAAATTATCCGTGGTATGATACGAGGAGTAAATATATGTTCCTACTGATTTACCTTTGCCGTCCAGTACCATTCGGGACTGTTCACTGATACGATGGTTAAAGTCAGAAATTTGAATTCCTCAGAGATTCTGGTTTTCTTAGATGATAATTGCATGACAGAATTGTGATGCTGCATGGCTTCGGCCAATAATGGCTTTTGTGCAGAAATTGTACCTCGGTGTTCGTCAACTTTTTGTGGCCTAAATTCGAGAATTTATAAAAATTAACGTAGTCCACAACTGTGTTCTGATATCAGTGGACATTTATAAATGCGCGCTAGGCTGGTAATGCAAGGAAGAGACTGTCGAAAAACGCCCTGTGAATAATGTTTCATCACGTTTCTTCCGTCCGCGGGTTCCTCAGCCGGAAGAATCGAAGTACTGTACAGTACTGAAGCGTAACTGCGACCAGGCCTTGTTATTGGACTGAGAGCGCGAAGAATCCTGATTTCATTAGTGCGAACAACGGTCTCTTGTGCCTAGCCTTCGTTAGAGGAACCTTCCCGCGGGTTCCACCCTTGGGGTCCAGCTGTAAGGCGATGGTAGTCAACCTTCTTCCGTTCCTCTTGGAGCAGGGCTGCCCGAGTCAGACGTGGCCAAGGGGGCCACATTAATAGACAGTACTGTATTTTTGTTGTTGTGGCCAAGTGCCTCATCGCAGAGGCTGAGAGTCCTTGCAGGTCACGATGCATGATAATTTTTTCTATCTCTCGTATAGCAAGTCTGGTCTATTTAAAGGCTTGTGAGAACTTTGTGTCTTGCCCATGTCAAGTTTATTTTTAAGAAGCTCCTTATTTTCCCTCTTAAATAAAAAAGCTTTAAATTTTGTTCAGTTCTTTGCAATGAATCACAAACGTGGTCTTCTAAAATTTTTGAAGATTTTCCAAATTTTGAAATTCATCTTTCCAAGGACCAAATTAATGCATTTTGTGGCAAATGACCATAGCGCAGAAGTGGAGAGTCCTTGCGGGCCAAAATAAACATTAATTTTTTAGGTGCAGAATTTTATTATTTTAAATTAAAAGTTTCAAATTAAATGCAGTGCTGTGCATTGAAACACAAGCATTAGCCTTATCGCATTTTTTCAAGGGTGGAGAAAAAATTTGGATTTGTTATCTTAGAAATACATTAACTTACAGAATACCCTTTTTTGGAAGTTTCAGAAGAAACCATTTAGAAA